>PVKU01001449.1:0-301033 GCA_004027475.1 Anoura caudifer
AAAAAAAACATACAGGTTTCAAGTGTGTAACTCTGCAACACATCATCTGTATATTGCTTCATGTGCTCACCCCACAAATTCAAGTCTCTTACCATCACTATTTATTCTCCCCTTGACCTCTTCTACCTCTTCCATTCCCTGTTTCCCTCTGGCAATCAAAATACTGCTGTGCGTCTTTTTTTTTTTTTTTTTTTTTTTTTGCTTAATCCCTTCACTTTTTCCACCCAGCCCCCAAAGCCTCTTCCTCTCTGACAGCTGCCAATCTGTTCTCTGTATCTATGAGTGTGCTTCTATTTTGTTTGTTAGTTTATTTTTTCATTAGATTCCACATGTAGGTGAAATATGGTATTGGTGTTTATCTGACTTCCTTATTTCACTAAGCATAATGCATTAAGGTCCATCCATGCTTTCACAAAAGGTAACTTTTCCTTCTTTTTACTACTGAGTAGTAGTCCATTGTGTAATTGTACCACAGCTTTTTTATCCACTCATCTGCAATGGGCACTTGGACTGCTTTCAATTTGTGGGTATTGTAAATAACACTGCAATGAACATAGGGTTGTATATATTCTTTTGAATTAATGTTTTGGTTTTCTTTGGATATTTTCCCACAAGTGAAATCACTGGGTCATAAGGCAGTTTCATTTTTAATTTTTTGAGGAAACTCCACAATATGTTTCTCAATGACTGCACCAATCTACATTCTGAAAAATAGTGCAGTAGGGTTCATTTTTCTCCACATCCTCACCAACATTTGTTGTTTGTTGTTTTATAGATGATAGCTATTCTGACAGGTGTGAGGTGATATCTCATTGTGGCTTTAATTTCAATTTCTCTGATGATTGCATGTCTCTGTTAAGCCTGTTTTCATATACATATTGACAGATATATATATATATATATGTTGACCATTTGCATGATCTA
Organism: Anoura caudifer; assembly: GCA_004027475.1. Lineage (NCBI taxonomy): Eukaryota > Metazoa > Chordata > Mammalia > Chiroptera > Phyllostomidae > Anoura > Anoura caudifer. The sequence continues at coordinate 925 of PVKU01001449.1, forward strand.
GCTATCTATAAAATCTCTTACAAATATGAACTTTATTTTATAAATGACACTAACTTAAATAATAATTTCTGTGCCAGAATTAGATTATGTAATTGATGAATTAAAGAAAATCATCTTTGAGAACAAGAAAATTAACATAAAAGGTAAGATGGATGCTATTTCTTTCTATAAATCACACAAAGTAGAGAATGCTGCATATTTTCTGTATTTTTGATGAAGCTTGGAGTGCAGAAGTCACTGCGGTGCCACTAAATACTAAATGTGCTTTCTCATTGGCAATGGCAGAGCATGATACCAGGAGCTGATGTCTTCTGATAAATATTCAAATGTACATCCTGGTTGGCAATTTCAAATTCTCTGATTAATTCATTCTGTTCAGTGAAGTCAAACTGTCCATCTTCACCCTGTCCAATAATCAGTCTTCTCTTTTTCTTCCAGTGATAGGAGTGTGGTGGAGGAGTTTGGAGCTCTTTCATCAGCTGTTTTTTTTACTTTCTCTCAGCTGGACTTCCCATCTTAGGAGAACTTTTCTCCTGTTGTGTTCTTCAATATCTCCATGAAGAATACTAAAGGATTTTTCAACTGAAGGAAATGCCTAAAACTGAATTCTCTGTAATTGGGCCTCCAAGACTAAAAAATTAAAGATTATAAGTAGACAATAAAAATTCACTACAGGTCTGAACTTCTTCTAGAATTCTTGACATATGAAAAGCCAGAAGGAAGATGGAGGGAGACAACTTGGTAACAAATTATTTTACTTATTCTCACGAATGAATGCTGAGTCTTCTATAAAATATATTTTAAGTATTTTTTTAAATTTTTGGAACATGTTAATTAGAAAATTTTTACAAGTTGAATATTTAAATTCCAACCAGTTTTTACTCTAATTTATTTAGCTAATATAGATGTGTTTTGAAACTATACTGCACTGAATTTAAATATATGTAAATTGTGTCATTGGGTCCCTTCTGTGCTAGGAAATTTGGAAGATGCTGTCCTATGTTAGGATCTCCAAAACAGTACTATTAATATTTGTTATTCATTCTTCTCATAGCCTTAGTTGACACAGTAGTGCTACTGTCTACATTTTTTAAAAACAAACTCCAGCTAAGAGACTTATGGAGTTGCCCATGATATGCCTGATTCATTGTAGAACAATAATACTTGCCAAAGACTGACAGACCCATTATTTGTTGTACAGCTTCTCTGAGAAATAAAAATAACGATCCATCCACATAAAGTATCCAGCAATGTAATATGAAAAGTAGAGATATTTATTGAAGAAGATACAAGATACAAGAAATGTTGTAAGACATTGGTGCCTCAGCCCCCTTCAAAGCAGGCACTTTGGGACCTCACACAGCTCTCCCAATCACCATCAGCTACCTCATCCTGTTTTCCTGAATCTCATCAATAGTCTGAAATCTCTTCCTTTTTAAAGGTGATTTTAGTTTCGGGAAAAGCCAGAAGTTGCAGGGTGCCAAATTTGAGCTGTAGGAAGACCGAGTCACCTGGGTGATTTGATGTTTCACCAAAAAAACTCTGCACAAGAACATGATGCATAAGCAGGTGTGTTGTAGTGATGCAGCTGCCAATCTCCAGTTGTCCGTAGCTGCAGCCTTCTAAATCATCCAAATAGTTTCCTTCAAAGAATGCTCATGCTTAACACAAAACTTGATGCAGATTCATTGCTCTACTTGCTCAGTCCATTTGAAGGCAACAGCCACACAGTAAACATGTTCACTCAACAACATCTATTGCCCCCACTGACTAGTACAGTGAAGTCATCACTTTCATCCAGGTGCATTCCAGTCCACTCTCTTGAGCTGCCATGTTACGTCAATGTCACACAAACAGTTCTTGTTATATTAACAATGGATGGAATTTTCCCAGACATTTCAAAATATCATATATGACTTCAATAACTACATAGTTCCTTTGGTCAATAACATAAAGAGGTAATAATGTTCACTTATCATCAAATATCCTAATGCAAAAAGTAGGCCTAACTGTATGACCACTTACCACATTATAGTCAAATAAATTGTCAAAATGGGCACTTTGGAACAAACACTTACCTCTCAAAGTGCAAATTTATCAGGTTATGTTAATTATTATGTAGCATTCTCAAATAACTAATTTAAACGGTGAACTAACCTGTATGTCTGCTATCAATTTCATCAGTTTTTTTACAATACACTAAAACTAAAAATTTTATGAATGCAATGATTTGTTAAACAATTCACCAGTCTTTTTTCAAAATATTAAATTGTTAATAGGAAGATAATGTCTATTATTACATAATGGGTTACACTTCACAAATGAAATTAAAACTGATCAATAAATTTCTTATCTGTGCAGTCTTTCAAGCCATCACCTGTATAACAGGTGCATACCAATTCCTTACAGCAGAAACAAAACAGAAGAAATTCAATGTGAAATTGAAAGACACTATACCTTTCTAATTATTTTCTTCCTCTAACTCTTGACAGGCACAGAAAATTTTTAAGTCTTTATAATTATGAGCAACATTTTAGCCAACCAGCTAAACAACCAATATAGTTTACAATAATTAGCAAATACTTTGGGGGGATTTTGAAGTCTCCAATATTTCACATGGGTTTCAAGATAATTTAGTATTCCTTTTAAAAATATGTAAAAATTTTCATGTCCAATATAATTCACCCTTTGAATTTGAATTTGATTTGAAAACAAAACAGTAATTTGAGAGCACAATTATGAAAAATTAGGAGATAATGTGCAAGGAATTTGGAGCTCATTCTCAGAAATGACTAACACAAAGGAAAAGTATTCCTACATTTAAGGAAAAAGTAATTATTAATCAAATCTATGAGTATTAGATTACCAGAATATTTATCATTTTCTCTCTGAAATATAAGAATAAGTTTCACATTTAAAATGTATAATTCAATGAAAATGGCCTATTTTAGGTTGGTGTTCATACCTGAAATTAAAATAAAGCTAAAGTGTCTTTACTAATGTTAACATATTTTTAATTAAACATTAGCACAAAATGAAATGAAATATATTTTAAGTCATTATCACACTGTCACTTAATACCTAATTTCAGCATCCCCAGCTCTTCCTTTGCTTGAAGAGTTTAATTCTAAGAATTTTTCTCTTCTTATGAATGAATCAGTTTTACCTAAACAATCACTTCACAAGGCAATAGCTCTGTTTTCTTCCCCCCCTAGTTTTGACATATCAATCACTTTGATTTTATTAGAAAATGTTTACAATTTACATGGTACAGTTTTATGATAACACAAACAGAAAAAATAGAGATATTGTTAAGATTTAGTAATGCATTATAAAAGTGGTTGGAGAACTCTAGCCTGCTACCCACTATCTGTTTTTGAAAATAAAGTTTTATTGCAACTCAGCCATGTGCTTTCATTTACCTATTGTTTATGGCTGCTTTCATGCTCCATGGCAACATGAGTAGTTGTGACAAAGATGATATGGGCCACAAACCCTAATATACAAGAGTTACTATCTGTACCTTGCTAGAAAAAGTGCAAGCTCCTGGCTTTGAAAGACTATGTCTCAGTTCTTAACTATATATTTAATCAAAATTTTTACTGTATTCACTGCTGTAGATAAAATACTAATGAATCATTTTAATATATATGTTATGCTTAATTGGGTCATTAAGAAGAAACACAAGTCACTTTCATCCTCTGTAAGGAACAGATTTCCTTCACAGAATATGCATTTGAAAGGTGCCTGATTGAAAAATTTCATATTTTTTTCAGTGGATTTCAGTATTCAATGATTTGTAGCATGTTTTTATTCAATTCCAAACTACTTAAAACTGTGGAAACAGTACCATCATGGGAACATGTGAAAACAAAATGCATTTAGGCACATGTAGTTTCCTGAAGTACATTACAAGTTCCTTCAGAGTCTATTTAGAACAAAAGTAACACAGTTTTTCACAGAGGAAAAAACTCAGTTCTTGGTACCTTGTCTCCTGATCTTCCTTAGATATTTCACAGGGTGACCTTGTCACTATATTTCAGCTCTTCCAAAAATATTATTTCCTTTCACCTCAGCAGCTGGGGCCATCATAATTATTTCTATTTTATGGATGGAAAAACTAAGGCCAGTGGAATTCATGAAATACTAGCTGGAGATCTCAATATGAGTAAATAATATGACAAGTTCCTTTTGACTCAAAATGTTGTACTCTTTCAAATAAAAACTCTGCAAGTACTATGTGATTCACCTTGCTTTCATGTGTGTTGTAATTTGCTTTCTACTCTATTCTAAATATCACTGTCTGATGTATTTTACAGATTTATTTTTTTCATTATAATTGCTAGTCAGTGCTCACCACAGAGTTCTAATACCAGTTCATAAGCCCTTGAATGGCTTTGTTCCTGTAACTGTTCATTTCTTAATTAGATTAACCACAAACAGAAAAAGTGAGGTCTACTGGATCATTTTGGTTAGAGTAAAACAATCAAATCTAGTTCAATGATCAAATATGAGAACCCTGGTTGCTTCTGCAAGTCTCCAAAATTTGTAAATATTTTCACTGTATAAAATCAAGCTACAGAACCTCTTCAAAGTAGTACTGGTTTCCCAAGTGGAAGACCTTGTAGCAATGTGTTGTGCATGGGTCCCCACAGAGTTTTTGATGCTTAGTATGTGGAGGCTTTAAAGAATTCTCTTCTGAGTGGATCTACAGACTAGGAACCATCACTTTGCAGTACTTCATAGCAGCAATTATTCATGCAATGAGGTATTCTCACTCCACAAATACCACAATACAAATGCATGTCAAACATGATATCCCAACTGGTGTAGAAGCAAAATGCCTAAACTCGAGTTAGATGACATTAGTTCCCTTTTCCTATTCCTAAATAGCTATAAATACCTGGATAACCTTCTGTGATGCAATCTTATCACATAAAAATAAGCATAAATGAAACAAGATGTTATCATATGTCTGTAACTTTCTAATATTCATTGTCCTACAACAGTTATTTTGTAGAAAATTCTCAAACCATGCTTGGAAAGCATGGTTCTTAAGGAATACTTCTTAACATCTTTCCACTTCAGAGTTTACTTTGGCAATTTAAAAAGTTTACAATATCTGGAAACCACTGTTTCCAGATCAAAAATGGACCCCTTTAAAAAAAAGTCTAACAAAACAAAAATGACCAATACTGGTTCAGAGAAGCCAAGATACAAATTTTCAATAATATAAATTAGCATTCCAGTAAAATTACTATTTTATAATCATAAGTACTCTGGAATAGCATTGTATTCTTATATAATTACTAATATTTATGCCAAATGCAATATCATTTTCACAGAGAATATGTTCATATATCTGTACCCCAAAGTTTAACTGCTCCTCAGTGTTTTGTGCATTTTGCTGTTAACAACAATAATATGTGTTAATATATATTCAGCATATAGTATTCATCCTGTTCTTTACATGCATAATCATATATCTACTTTAATTCTTATGACAGCCTTATGAGTAGCAAATATTATACCTGATAAGAAAACAGAAGAAAAAGAGTTAAGCAACTTGCTCTGGTCTGAAAAGCTAGTTTTTTTAAAAAACAAGGATTTTGAGTATAGGATCTCAGGGTAAAGAATCTGTCCATCAGAGAGTAATTGATTAAATGAATTATAATATATCTATTAATTGACCCAGAATCCCACCATTGTTAATATAATACGACATTACAGCATTGGCATGAGAAAATGTGTATTATATAGTCATAAAACTTTAAGCATAAAGCAGCTTAATATGTTTAGCACGTGCCACTCTTTGTAAAAAAAAATACCTAGTTTGTGTATGTGGGAGCTCACATACACACACAGGGGATGGAAAAATATATGAGCTCACAATTCTTTATTCAAAACCCTTGCATCCAGACATGTTCTGTGTAACTTATATTTGAGAATAACATTTTGTCATATATGTTAAGTAGTACCAATTCCAGCAGGGACTGGTTGGAACAACATCTCAAATTAAATGTATTAATATTTCTTCAGTAAAAAAATGTTAATATTAACAGTAAGTAGAATAAATCAAGATTTAAAATAGCCAAAAATCAGTTCAGGTCTGAAATCTTTGGATTTTGTAATTAGAGAGGCTATGGATCTAAACAAAAGAAAAAGTTAGCAATAGCTACCTCTGACTATTAAATTATAAACAATTATCAGCTTTAACTGCAACATTTTCTATTTTAAGTTTACAACTATGTAATGAGTTCATACTACATACCAGGTACTGTTTTAGGTATGGGTTTTTTGTAGATTTTTTGCACTTTAAGAATTCCTCTTTAAAATAGAGGAATATCTAATCATTTAATTAAAAAATAAAAAAGAATCTTATAGACATATATAATAAAAAACTTGAAATTCTTTTAATGCAGAAACTTGGATTTTTGAGTATCAGGGTTTTATACTAGTTGTTATTTTTCCCAAGAGTAAAGTCTCTTCTAGGCAAACTATTGACTTGCTAAAAATCAAACAGGAAAGGAGTGTCTGGCCCTGCAGTAAAATGTAGCCAATCCATCCCTAGAGGCTGACTACAAATTCTCAGTTCATTGATGGAGTGGTTGAAATCCAAAAGGCACTAGACTAGCAGTGCCTGAATCTCAACAACACAGGTCTAGAGGCACAGTCTCAGTGGAATAACTTCATCTTTAGAATATCTGTCATGGAACAAAAAAAAAAAAAAAAAAAAACAAGGCTTAAAAATCTCATATATTTATACCTCAATTGTTCTTGAAGAAATTTTCTCTATAAATTACCTAATTCTATATTTTGATAAAAGTAGTATGTCTTTTTATTGTAGCATTAGACCCATTTCTGTACAAATGTAGAACTCAAAATAGATAAATTTCCTCCAAAAGAAATGAAAAGCAGAATTGTTCTGTTCACTGATAGCCTGCTTTCTCCTTCCTTCTTTACAAAACAGGGCACCAAGCTGTCATGTATGGTTGGAAAAATAGAATTTTCCTCTCTGTGAAAGGACATGAGTTTATTCAGGCAGAGTCAGGTAGGTAGTTTATAAAAAACTACACACTTAATATAAAAATGACAAAGTATAAAACTCTTCCTTATGTCTAGTTCAGATTTAAGGATTCTGATACCCTTTTTCTTGAGAAGACAGAACATCACAAATATGAAATGGTGCACCTAGTTGCACAACATATAAATAGCTCACACTGAAAACATAACAATAAGCTCTCTGTCTATTATTGTGGAATCAATAAATAAGGAAAATGAAAATTATGACACATTATTGCATTATTCTGCATTGCCTCTATTCATTAAAAAGGAGATGAGTGAATTTAAAATAATTTTGCATGTCAAATGACAGTAAGCCTTGAAATTGAGATGATACTGAAGGGAATATCTGTAAAGGGTATATACATGATCTGATGTGGATTATATCAAGGTTATGTAAAAGTATGAAGAATCTGATAAATAAGTACTTCATACCAAAATAGTAGTAGTATAGTATCCAAACATTTACATCATTCCCCTGTGCTATGTGGCTTTGCTATTATGAAGTCTATAAAAAACACATTAAAAGGCTTTAGAAAAAAACTCTTCTTGTCAATTAGGCCTTAGATGGATTCTACCTTTTCAGTTTCCCTGTTGATTTAATATACTAGATTACATTAACAGCACTGGCTTGTAAATAAGGAAGCTCTGAATCCTATTAATGAAGATATGCTGCCAAAATAATCAGCTTCATACTTAACAAGTTTCCAAGTATTTGGAAAAGCTGTGAAATAGGATTATAAGGTTAAGCTGTGTACATCTGGCTTGCCACTACATAAATATTTCAGAAATTTGATCTCACAGGCTGAAGAAACACCTGTCTAATCATGACTCTTTTCCAAGTCACGTGAACTTCAGTGAGCAGAGCAATGCACAAATGCTGACAAGAAATCATGTCAATTTACATGATGTACTTCCTTTTAGGTGTGTAATTTTATTGTGTATCACCTTTTGAGTGAAGATATAAGAAATATTTTCAAAAGATTCTATAGTATCATATTGGAGGGAATGAAAATTTTTGGAACTAGGATAAACACCTTAAATGTTAAACACTGCGTTTTTGCTGTGTCATGGTATGTAATTTCAATGCAATTGGATGTTGTAAGTATAAGGTAGTGTGATATGGACCCAGAAAATAATTAATGTGAAGCAGGAGTAAGTGCACGAAATAACAGCAAAAAGTTAATCAGTCCTTCTACTTAATGAAAACCTTAAGGAAGTTGAACATTAGTTACTTTAACCAGATCTAGGATTAAATAACTACACAGATTCTTTGTCAAATATACAAAGCCCATTAAGCCTGATTCATTTTTTCAAATTTTGTTCAAAAGCTAATCGGTTTAAAAGTGTATGGAATATGGCTTTTATTACATTAACTTCAACTGTCTAACTAGAAAACACACATTTTGAAACTGTGGTCCAAAATGGCAGCTAAAGGTCAATAAATCAAATTTCCAATTATATTTCCTGGGAGAAGATGGGTGCAATGAAATCTGATGATTGAATTTTAAATGCTCTCATGCACCTTTTATCAGTTTCCCAACATGTTGATTCTACCTTAACACTCTAACAACATAATAAGTTTATTCCAATTAACCAACCAAAATGATATCTCCATTTTCCAATTATTTATATCATGTTACCTAGGACTATTGAATTGCAGCTCCTTTCCTTTTCCCAACACTAGTGCCTTTCCATCACCATTGCACATTTCCACCAAACAAAACCCAAACTACAACATCATTAAATAGAATATGTGTCATTCAACATTTGATTATTCCAGTAAAATAATGAGGAAAAAAAAGGGGGGCTCAAGTTCCCTGAGGATCAATGGGAAATTGTAGATGAAAATAATTTTAAGGAATTTGTTGAGTAAGTTTATAAATTTCTTTTCCTTATATTATGAACTGATATGTTAGTTTATTTATCTGACTTATGTAGGCATAAAATATAAAGAAGATTTATCAAGAAGTAAAAAAACAGTCCATTTTTAGGAGTGGTAGATGGAGGATGTTATCTCTACTGTATCTCAATAGAGCTCATTCTTGCCCAAAGAACAAAAGGAGGACATCAACATGGAGAGGTTTATTTTAAAGCTTTTTTTTACAAAATAAAAACAACATTTACCTATTAAAATATATATATTCAATTTTAGATAAAGGGAAATCCAAGCAGTTTTTATTTTAACTAATAAACAAAATTGTTTCTTGCATTTAAATAATGCTAAACATAATACTATTCAATCCAGCTCATCGCAAATCTAACCCACCCCTAAGTAGCTCCACTGTGTATTATCAATATAAGAATATCAGGTCTGAATGTACATATAGGTTAATTATCAGTCTAGTGGTAATATTACCATGTATCAACATATATATCTAATTTTTTAAATGTTTACTTTAGATGTAAATATACAAGGTTCTTAAGGTATCCCTGTAGAAACTATTTTCTAAATAAATATCACAGAAAAGAGAGCAGATGGCAAGGATAAAAGGAGAGAATTAGAACAGGTCAGTATATAACATAATAATTCCTTTCCATTTGCTTCATTCAAATTATGAGTTTTATGATGCTTTTCAAATATTGTAACAACTTTTTGAAGTTTTTAAACAAATGTTACATGCTTTAGATTATAAAATTTTGTGTGAAGTCTAACATAAATTTATGAAAAACTTATATTTGCAATTATTAACATTTTTAGCAACACTGTTAGGAAGTCACATTTCCAATAGGTGTCTAAGCTGTTTTCTTCAAAATGGTGATTTTCAATTGCTGTGCCACAAGAATTTTTAAAACATGCATACCTGACTATTTAGTCAGGGCCACTGACCTCTTTTTCCTTAGGTTGTCAAATAAAAATATGACAACTGCCAACATGACAATGGCCTGTCCTGAAACATAAATAAATACTAGGTCATATAGTAGATTCGCATCTTACCGGTCATGTCCCATCATAAGCTTGCATCTGATTATTTAATTCCTAGTACCAGAAATCCTTATGTACAGGTGTAGGATCTGATTTTTTTTAAAGTCACTTTGGAACAAAACGAGTTGGTAATTACTATTATTATTTCTTTGTAAATCAATCAAAATTTTACTTATTTTTTTGTCAGATGGGCAAAAAAAATATTTTTTTGGTGTGCCACAAAATTTTAGCAATTAGTTTGTGTACCATGACATAAAAAATACTGAAAATTTCTGCTTCGAGAGATAGCATGTATGATAGTTCAAAAAATCCCATTCAGAGAAATGAGTAAAATTCACACAGATAATGGCTGTCTGAAGAGCATATCTATGCCCAGAGTGTAGGCCTTTAGTAGTGACATGAAACCAAGACCTGGCCAGGCATCCACCTGGAGGGAGGAGCACCCGGTGCTGGTGTGTCTTGTTTCCTAAAATGGCAAATATTCCAGGGTGAATTTACAGATGGACTTAAACCACAATGTTAGATAATTATGAATATAAATTTCCCCATTGACACCTTATATTTATGTGTTAATCTTATAAAATAAGTAACACTATTAGTTTAATCTTTTAGAAAGTCTCTTGTTTTTTAATGTTAATTTACAATAAACCCTAAATTCTTAAATTTATATTTATATGTTCCTTTCTATTATATTTTCCTTCATTTTGTATCCCATATATTCTGGCAAGTGGGAAAAATTAAATTTTAATATAAGTTGAAAGCTTATTCAGCTTTCAAAGCCTTTCTTCTATCAACCCCTCTTATTATTTGTTATAAATTTTGCAATTAGAATAAAAAATTCAGATATATAGTAATTAAGTCCTAGAATAGATTAAAAGTAGTAAATTATTTTAATTAAGTACTTTTACAATTATTTCACTTTTATTAATTGAATTAATGATTATGGGTTGAACAATTCTGCAGGTAGTAGATGCATTTTAAATAATAATACTAAAATGGGCAATGCACTATTCATATGAATGCTCAGGTTATGTTTCCTCAATATGTGCCTGACAATTTCATGCCACCTACACAAGATGGATTCTAAACTTTTGAGAAGTTTGTAAGTTGGATTATTATTATTACATAATGTAACAATTATCCATGGTGATTTTCTTCTTCCATTATCAGGTGGCAAATGATTATGTCATAAAACCACATGTTAACAAATATAAATAAATATAATCCCAAAGTGATCATTTATGATTTATATACATTTCATTCCATTAAAATATATATAGAAAATAAGCACATAAGTTATGGAAAGTCTTCATAAGTATAAGAATCTTAAACAAATATTTAAAGAGGATCACATTAGTTTTCTTAATAACTAACTAGAGTTATGCGATCCTTAAAACCTTAATAGCTATAAAAGCTGAATTACATAGTTTCAATAATTTATAAAGCAAAGCAAGGAATGGGACAAAAGACAAAAGATATGCCCTTACCAATGCTATGTTATCTTGATATACTCTATATACATTTATATATTTATACATATACACATATATATGTATGTGTATATATTTAACAAATTCTGTGAAAGTTGATTCTCATAATTATGAACCTTTATCACATGTTATTTTCATAAACTTGTAATATGGTCAATAGAATTCTATGGGAATTTTCATTATAGTTATTTAAATGGTAATAACAATTCTCTAAATATGTCACCTTCAAATAAATTATTTACCAGCATGTACTTATTTTACCATTTTATGTTTATAATACCTCAGACCTTTGATTTAGTAATTTCTAAGTTTGAAGTCTAAGCTCTGGCACGTATTTGATCAGTAGCACAGGAAATTATAGAGAATTCATATTTTTAAAGTGCCTACTATGTGTTAGAAGCCATGATATGTTTTCTCAACTACAGTGACAAGATGAATCTAACCCCTGCCCTCAAGTGTTCTGCTACCTAAACTGGTTTGTGACAAATTAACTTTACCAATAGTTACAACACTGATCCAGAGATTTAAAACTGTTCAAACTTAATTACATTCATTATTTTGTGTGTAGATCAATTAGATCTTTATTAAGAATAAAGGTTATATACCACAACCCACAGAAGGAATAAATGAAAATTGGTAGTACGTTAAATAACCTGTTATCCAGTCATAATATATATATTATGGCTCTTTAAAATTCTTATCCATTAGGTAGCTTTAGAATCAAGCATAGAATGAAAATACATTCATTGATTTCTGCTGATTCATTATTGCTTTTAAGTTCAAAGAACTGCTTTTCTGTTTACCTGCCAGTTTGAGTCCTTCTTTCTCAACACTGCCAAATGGTCTTGCTACAATTTACTTCAAACCTAACCAGACAATAGAGGAGCATGGTGGAAAACGTTATCCACTCCCTTTCTAAGACTTTATGTGTCAACTTTTGCCTAAGGCAAATTATAATAGCTGACATGTTGATCTTTATTTCTCGAGATTTACTATGGAAACACTGACATAACCTTTAACCATAGCAAACAGAGTCACTCTAATAAGCAGGTGCCCCCAAATCTAAAAATGCAGAAGGAACAGAAAGATCCTGGCAGGAATTAATCTGCCATTTTCACATATCTGCCCAAGGGAGGCATTGTAATTGCAAAAATTTACTCTAAGACTGCTGAGACTCATAGTAATTATGCTTCTTTTTTTTTTAATAGAAATAGCCACAGGTGGTAACAAATTGGGTTCTGAGATGGGGAACCGGGCATGCATTCTAACCTAAATTACTATGTAATTGTCTTGATTATAAAAAAAATTGTGGAACATCTATTGCTCAAAATGAGAAAAAAGAAAGTTTCCTTGAATGTATTTCTTGTCTTTTAGTTTCTCTCCAATTAGGCATATTGCTTCATTGGCTGGTATTGGCACATCTTATATTATGGCCACACCATAGAACAGGATTTTTTTTGCTTAATAACCCTTACAAATTCCTGTGAGTGTAATTTGTTTAATATGATAGTTCTCTTATTTCTTGCCTTATTATCATCTAAGAATAAATTGTAGCTTTCTTAGGTCAGAACCTGGAAATTTAGCTAATAATTACTACTATCCATGTATTTAGTATTCAATATTAACCCTGAGAGATTATCAACTTTCCTTTTAAATCTATTTGTTTTATTAAAATGTCTGTTATTTTACAAATTTATACATATATGCATGTATGTATATATGCTCTCAATAATTATCTTTCATGTTACAATTATCCTCATGCATTAACACCAACATATTTTCATTGTTTATACAATTACAAACCATGCCAAGTAAGAGTTAATGTATATCACCGCACCTTTTTAAATCAGGAAATTCTGATTTAGTGAACCAAAATTAAAATAAGACACTAGGCATTGGTTTAAAACAAAAAGAAAAAATCTAATTCATAACTATAACACAAAGTGATGCAAAAAATAAAACAATAATAATGATAAAGCAATCAAGTGTCTTACCTTGATGTGAAGGCAAGTTTTATGCAATCTTTAATTCTATCTTAATGGTAATGATAATGAAGATAGGGGATTAATTTCTCTTTTATCATGCATGATTTACAACTCCTCCTATTCACATTCTTAATTCAATAAGTTGATTTTGGAGGAATTCTTTTAAAATAGATGCAAAATTGAAAAAGCAAAATTAAAAGCAAGAATTTTGTGCCCAATGAAATACCGATTAGAATTCAGAAATATTTGGACAATATGCTGGGAAATTATTTGCTAACAAAACTATAAAATTAAAGCAGATTATTTTTAAGATTGTTCAGAAAGCTATGACAATATTTATATAAATATGTGTCATTAAGCAATTATCAGGTTTGGGCTTGAAAATAATCCTTTTCAAAGCTAATTCCTTTTTTCCCAAAATATAAAATAACATTTTTTCTTAGAAATTTTTCTAAGATCTTAAGCATATTATTTTTCCAACATTCAAATTTCTTACTGATATCTCATCTACTGAAATGGAGACATCGGTAAAAGCATGTATCACCCACTTTATACTGTGCTTAAATAATCCTTCATGGTAATGGTAGGTGAATTGTTGCTATAAATATCTGTTCTGCATATGCAATTGCTCTGGTGAAATAAAATAAAATCTATCAACTGTTCAATCATAAAATAATCTCAGTATACCCTGATAAAACATGCTGTGTAAAAAATAAAATGAACAGCTTTCAGCAATGATATCAATATTGGAGTGTCAATTAAAAAGGAAGACTATATCTTAAGGATAAAAACTATAGTTTTAGCTTTTAAAAAGGGTGCATATGTTCATAGTGCAAATAAAGATTTTAGAATTTATCCAAGGCATTGATGGTCTAAAACTAGGTTATAAAAATAAGAAAGATACTTGGAACCCCTGATAGTTTCAGCTTACAATAAAATACCTGTTGCGTTCCTGCTTTATAAAAGTGAGTGTTTGGAATTTAGGATATATAGGGATATTTTCATTTAAGTTTTATTGAATTGGAGGACATGAAAATTCCAGGTAAAAGCATAATCCTGTCATTCACTATTTGGCAGTGGTTATTAAGGAGTCAGGTAGACACACTGTAAAGAATTATATCAATTGATGACTAATGCTTAAATTACATTTTTAAAATGTTATCACTAAAAGAACCTTAAGAAAATATATTGAAAGCACCAAGATGCTGGAAAGAAATTATTTAGTCACGTTGTAAATTAAATCTGTTATTTAAAAATATGTATGATATTAAATAGTATTAGAACCTTTCTGCCTATGAAGTCATTTCTACATTATGTATTAATATAATTTACAAACATGGACCTAGTTCTCTTAAAAGTAGTAGATGTCTACAAAACAATTATTAATGTATAGCCTTAAAAACTTGAAATAGAGTTTTATTGCTCTTGCTTTCAAATTCCACAAAGGCTACTTTTAGCTGATAAAGAGAGTAAACAAGAAATTGTCCTTAAGTGGTCTCTTTAATGTGTTCCACTAATTAAAAATCATTCAAAAACATTACAAGTTTAAAAATAATAAATATTGCTCAGCCAGGGTACATTCCAGAACCAAATAGAAGCTTACAAAATTACAGTTATCTTTAACTTGCTCACTTTTCATCCAACATAAGTATGGTTCAAGACTATATTATTAAATAGAAACACAAAGAAAATAACTCAGGTGTTTAAGTGTTTCAAAATGGCTGATATAAAATGCATATCTAATACCATTAAATTATTTTAATATATTCCATTTATCTAATCAGAACAGTCTATTTATGTA
Source organism: Anoura caudifer (assembly GCA_004027475.1). NCBI lineage: Eukaryota > Metazoa > Chordata > Mammalia > Chiroptera > Phyllostomidae > Anoura > Anoura caudifer. Next base: position 16,189 of record PVKU01001449.1, read on the forward strand.
GATTAGTTACATCGAAAGTCTCATTTATCCAACCTGTATTTATCCTTTGATCACAAAGCTTGTTAACTTAAATTGTCTTTTATTGTTATGATTCGCTTTCCCATAATTATCTTGTTTAAATGCCTTATTTTTTAATAAATATATGCAAACGTGCCAGTCCCATTCAGCACAGCTATGCTAGATGCTCAATGAACTGTGAGAGCCATTTCACTACAACAAACTGCCTGGAATAGATTCAGGGCACAGCCTACAAACACCAGCAATCAGAATGTCTCTAGGACCAGAACAAACAGAGGTATGTCACGTGTTTATCAATAGATTCTCTCAAACACTGTCTGAAAGTAATTTTACATTCTATCAGACACTCTATCAGTCGAAGAACCTGGTGCCTAAAAGTGAAAGATACCACCCACACAGCCACAATTTGCATGTGCATTCTGTTCTCTTTTTTTTCCACCTACCTTACAAATATTGAAATTATATTCTCAGTGGCAGCAATGCACAAGCAAGCTTCTGCTTAGTCACTGCAGAAAATGTTGATATCATTAAGGACTCCTCTATTATAGATAATTTATTTCAGGAGTCCAAAGCATAGCAATATATCACTGTCAAAGCTAGTGGTGAAAGCTATGACTAACTGTAAAATACTGTGTGGCCATTGAAGGGAATGCTTGTCAGCATCTCCTTTACTAAAACAGGTTGACAACAGATTAGTGCTGTTCTGATGAATTTTAGAAGTATTTTGTAGATAGGTGGAAGAAGTCACACTATCTTCAAACTGGTCGGCAAAATGAACTTTATGCTATTCTTTAAAAAATACACAGCCACTGGTTGAAGGAATTCAATACAAAAAAAAAATCCTTCCTTAATGATTTGACTAAAATATGACTTTAAGATAATGCACTGTGGGATTTATTAACCAGAGGTACCACTGATGTGAATACATTCTGGAGCAATGACTAATATCATAATTAGCAGGTGCATTTGTAAGAATTTACCCACTATTGAGTGTATTGCAAGACTACTCAGCATAAGGGAGTTAAGTTTCACTTCCTAACTGGCATGCGACCAATAATAGTGGCTTCATCTTTCTCCTGTTGTTTCATCATCAGATCATCAGACTTACAGCATATATTCTCACAGTGCCTCTAGCCATCCTACCATCCTCCAAAAGAATCTTGCATGAGGTTTTGTTTCTCTCAACCTGCACAACTTCTCTTCTCTAGAATGACCGGTTCTACTCTAGGGAACTTCAAACTGTATGAAGCTTTAAACCATTTAAATCAACAAGTTTTAACATATTTTCAAGAAAAAAAATAAAGGTTCGAGTTCACCTTTAAAAAGAGAGCTGCCTTTTAAATATAAAGAATAGAATGGGCTGATATTTGTGCTTATGTATTTTCAAATATTAGACTGAAAATATGTACATGTATACATGTATATACATACTCTCAGTTTGCCAATAAGTTTTATTGTTCACATTTCCATAATTATAGGCAGAGTCAACCTTCACTCTAATAAATGCATGTAAGCATTTATTAAACTTAAAAACAACATATTTTCTTAATTTACAACTTGTATAGATATATTTCTATTGCATAATATTACATAAGCAGCACCAACAGTTAAAACCTGGCAATGGTAGTGAAACATGATAAAGTATAAGTATTATATTTTTAAATTGTATTTAAAAACTATCTGGAGATTTTTTAGAGTTTTCATGTTAAAGTATGTATATTTCTTAGCCCTTTAGTAGAGATGATATTTGAAGTTATTTTGAAAGTAATTAATTTTAACCTCATAATTTATTTAATTTATTTAAACCTGTCTCTATGCATTGTAAAAAGATGAATAATGCATATTATAACATCAACTTTATAAAGAAAAGTTTCTTGAAAATGTGACTTTTTTTGCATGGCTTGGTCAATATAGTCACAGGCAATAGGAAATATTTAAAACATAAAAATTTTTTCCGTGACTAAAAAATATATTCAAACCGTCAAGTAGGAATCGTAGGGCATGCATTCCCATGCCCTTGAATTTTTCATGATTGCACTGAGCCTTAAATAACATGAAGATATCTAGAGTAATATTCCAAAATCTTCCATGTAGACTTATAAATAATAGTTAATGAAGTTATAGAACTCAAAAATGTAGGCAAAATTATGAAATTCACCATAGAACTCAAATAAAGCTATAGAACTCATTTATAGAACCCAAGTTAAATTTAAAATTATTTTTACTTTTACTTTTTAAATTATAAAATTATTTTGTAAATGAGTGATAAATTATCATCTCAGTGTAAGAACGATAAGTATTACCTAGCTGGTATTTTGAAAATTTTATTAAAACTAAAAACTAATGAATGAAGAGATTATTGCCTTATGAGTAGCTAAATTAACTAATATTAAAAATAAGATTTTCAAGTTTCTAGTTCATATAATTTAAAAGTACAGTTTTGTGTTTTCATTTATTGTATAATTGAGAAATTAACAGAAATGTGAAGCGTGAAGCACACATTTTCATGGACAAGCACAAAACTAAGAGTAAGTAATAAATATTAAGAATGATGATAAATAATAATTTGAATTTTAAATTCTCCTGTAAAAAAAGCCAAACCACCTTAATGGCTGATCATCTCTTTAAGTAACTTCATTTGTACTGTGTTTGTACTACTTTTAATATACAATAAGACAGAAAAAAAGTTCTACTATTATGTACTCACATTATTTAAAGTGGGAATTAATCCAATCTTTATTTTTTTAAGAACAAGTGTACAAAGGCACTCTTGTAGACATGTAGTAAGAAACATTTCCTTCTTACTCAGTCAAACATAACCCCTAAAAATAGAGGTGTATATGAAGTTTATGGAAATTATTGCATGTAACTAATCAAATGATGCTATTTTAGAATAACATTGCAGAAAAATATCCTCAAAATTATAAATGAAGAAAAAATGTTCACACACTGTGTTTGTTGCTGAAATTGTTAACATACTGGAGTGGAAGTTTTGAAAATCATGATCTAGGGAACTCATTTGAGTTCCTATTTTTAAGATTCTCTTAGAGATTAGAGATGGGGGATAAAAGCATACAATGATATGTTCCTAGTAAAGGTACAATTTTTCTTTCACCTTTTCATTCTAAAACACTGAGCTTATTGTCTATATTATAATACTTTAGCCTTCTATGTCTCAATTTTATTTTATACATTTACCATGTATTTAATTCTCTTTTATTGAGAATACCATGAATATATATCAAAAGAATTTTCTCTTCTAACATAAAGGATCTAAATTCAACCCTAATGTGAATTGTTCAAAATTATACTGTAAAAACTTTGTAGGAATGTAACCCTTTTAAAAATTTATTTTAATAGATCTTATTCTGCTTCCTCAATACATTTTCTTCTCTGAAAGTATATTAAAATGACTTGTAGTAGTACTACCAAAAATACGAAAACACAGATGTTCAAACAAAACTACAAATACTCCCACTAGTAAGAATCCCCCACCCTTCCCCCTCTTCTCAGTGAAGCCCTGGTTGAAAACACGTGTTGAGAACTTTCCCTGAAACTTAAATAATTCTTGATAAGACAGGACTAGCAGTTAGTTACTTGTGACAATTAGTGATTTTAGATTCTCATATTTACATATGAAATAATGCATATGGAAATTGCTCCTATGAAAAGTGCTTTTATAAATTTGTATAGCAATCTATTGTGGTCTTTTGTGGTCTTACCTACCACAAAATACGTAGTCCTATTTTTTCAAAATATTATATCCTTAAAATGCATTAAATATTTAGTTACAATGATCTTTTATTCTGAGTCACACTATTGAGGATATTTTAATCACTAGTCCATTATTCAAGGACTTTGTAAACTGTCATTACTTCAGCTGAGAAACTTGAAATAAAATCTCTTAAAAACCTGAAATAAAGTCTCTTCTCACAAACCACTTTTTCTACAGTAGCTTACAGAATTGTTCTGCATCCATAGTCAATAAAAATACCATTATGTCCAAGAACCTACAGATTGTATCCTTAAAATTTTAGGCCCTGTGACTCACCCAAAATCTTTTGATGCTTAGACAAATCTTAATTTGAGCTGTAACGAGAATCTTATAGATCCTGAAGTTTCTAAGTTTCATGTCACTGCTCTCTAACAGTGTATCTCAAGCAATTATGACACTTTTTATTTGATCGATAGAAATGCACTGTACATCTTCAAACAGTGCACAAGATATTGGAAAATAAAATAAACCAGATCTAGTACCTGCTAGTCCAAGTGCACTCTGATGGATTAAAATTCTTCCTTCAGAAATACACATAAGGTGAATACTGTGCTTCCTCAGCAGGCTGTGTTAAATACACCCACTAATAAATGCACTAGAAACAAGATTAGGGGATACCTGAACACTTTAATTTAAACATATCACTTCAGCACAAATTATTTGTAGCACACTAGTTTTAAAAAAGAAAGAAAAAAGATCACTGTAGTCAATTTACTCTGTTCTCTATAATAGGTATTGAGAAAAATATGATACATTTAAAAGAAAATTGAATTATTAGCAATTGACAAAGCACCCCTTCTAGGACTGCAAAAGCTCAGTAAAAAAAAAAAAAGAAGAAGAAGAAAGAAAGAAAGAGAAATAGATTGTGTTTTAACAGTTTATATCGAGGACATTTTCAGGCCAGAGCAAGAGCAATATGGGAAATGGAGCCCGTTTGGGAAAAAAATGAAGAAGTTAAAACAATTTTGTCTGTGTTTTTATGGTTTTCTGTTTAAACTATCTCTCTTCCTCTCTTCTTGTATATGTGGTTTTGTGTGTGTGTGTGTGTGTGTGTGTGTGTTGCTTTAGCTCAAGTTTTACTGCTAATAAGAGTGATTGCCACCACCATCATCATCATCATCAATTATCCATCCATCAAGCAATGACCAGCTGCAAGAACTGTAAGATATAAATACATTATGGGCACGCCATCCCTCAGAACCTTCTGGATAGTTCCATCCAAGACTGTTCCTCATTAATATGACCAAGGAATCTGGTTTGCTGAGAATTCAACAGCACCAACTTCGTTTTTACATGGACTGTAATAATTCAACTGATAGAACTAAAAGTAGAAGATTAAGTAGTAACCCCCTATGATATCATTGTAATTGTCAATGGTAAAAATAAAAAAGTGTGTAACATATGTGTATTTGTAAAATAACTGTAAAGATCTATACATATATATTTTAACATATCTCCCTGTAAAAGAGATTATCATAAACACCAGTTTTACACAATCACAGAAAGACTTTCATAGAAACCACAATTTTTTAAAGAGAGGAATTTCTTGCTCAGTATTATATAAATGTCAAAAATCATGGTTACTGGTATACAGTAAACACTGTAAAAAAGTAGAATTTAATGTTACTACAACTTATATTTTAGTATTCAGCAAGTACAAGAGTCTGTTTTACAAGGATATTATACTATTGTAAGAAAATACGTTTTGTTAAATTTTAGAAATTGTTACACTTATCTGAGAAAGTTTAAGATTGTAAAAATTTTAAACTCTATTTTAATAATAAAAACATTCTTTAGTTGAATGTCATTAAAAGGCATTTGCCTTTCAAAGCATAAAATAATGAACAAATTATTTTCATTTGCCCTAAATTAATCCTCCTCTCAAAGTGTCACTTCTAGTAAAACTCAATTTTTAATTTCAAGTACTGTGCTTCCAGAGTAATTTGCAGTAACACACATTTATAATAAGCAACAATTAAGCTTATCTGTGACACAACTCAACAGTGGATAAAAGAAATTTGGCAGTGACTAGGCACCGCACAGTCACCTGCTGTTAGAATCCATGTCCCTGCTGGGTCAGTTTTTTCCATATGTCAATAACTTTGAGTGATGCTATCTAATACATATCAAATATCACTGAGATACACAGAAAATACACAGTATGCAAAGTAAATGCATCCTGAATTCTTTTTGGCACAAGTGCCTTTAGTGCAACTTTCCCTTCTGTGTTCAACAGCCCAAAATGAGTCTGTGACTCTCTTGTCAACTTTCTTCATTCCTCTAGGACACCCAAAAAAACAGATCAGGAAAACCGCAGGACAAAATAAATGTAAAGTTTTCATAGATAATTACTCATCATTACCCAGAGTCTACATGTATTCAAACTTTTTGAAGAGCTTCAAAGTGTATTTCATATTTCCAAAGCTTAAACAACTCAATGTATTATACTGTAGTTTCAGCTAAAGAATAAATAAAATTCATGTCCTTTAAAACATTTTTTAAATATAAAGCTGACTTGGAGGTGTGTGAAAACTTAGCTCAAAGTGATTCAGACTCTGGAATTCTGTCTGGATGCGATGTTGTACTTCAAGTAGCTTCTTAATATTTGGGTACACATTTCTTTCATTTAGCATCATATTTTTAATGGAATTAAATTCACCTTAAAAGTGTATTAAGTTCTCTGGGAATCCTTTCATATAGAAAAATGTAGACCACCAAACAAAAATAAAGTAAAATAAACTGTAAATACTGAACACTGCTAACATTTTTAAACTTATAAAAATAAGCTTTAAAACCACAACAAAAAGACATTTACATCTTGTAGAGTTTAGACTTTACATGGGAGAGGTTAAGTATAATGTACATGCAGTAGCAAAATTGTAAATCATTTTCATTAAAAACAAAACAAAACAAAACCCCTCTCACTGCTGCTGGCAGCGTGGCTTGTCCTGTACCAAAGGTTTCAGGACAGCTCCCAGACCAGCAATAAAGGGAAGTCCCAGTTATGCTAAAAGTCTCCTACCTGAATTATGGACATCCGAGTGGCAGGGGTCTCGCTCGCATTAGTCCCTTGTCCGGTGAAGCTGGTGTGGCAGCCCGCGTGCCCCTGAGGAACAGTCAGGTTGTTGGAGGCTGGTTTAAGATACATCACCTCCGACCGGGGTGAGCTGAGGGGCAGACGGGTCTGGTAGTCAAAGTACATGGGGGAGGTGGCCAGGGAGGGGCTGCTCACCACGTTCATGACGTTCATGGCGTTCCTCTCCTCCACCTCGCTCTGCACCAGCATGATATCGTTTTTGTTGATCTTCTTCTTCTTGCCCTTGCCCCCGCCCAGCTGCGGGTGGCTGTACTCGGCAATGCGGCAGTTGTAAGTGCGGATCTCCTTGTTCTCTCGCTTGCACTTGACGGCGATAGTGATCATGGCCGCTAGGAGGATGATAGAGATAGTGCTCAGAGTCACGATGAGCGGCAGGGACATGTCCCAGTGGTGCTGCTCGCCGTTCACCCGGGGAACCCCCTCGGGCAAGGAGCCGCTCACCGAGCGGATGATGAGTTTGGCCACTGCGGACAGGGTAGGTTTGCCGTGGTCAGTCACCTTCACTACCAGTTCCACCACAGGAGTCACGTCCTCCCAGAAGGGATGCAGCGTGCGGATCTCGCCGCTGGACGGATCGATTTCAAACAGGTGGTCGTCGTTACCGTCTACGATTTCGTAGGTGAGGCGCCCGCTCTCGCCGAAGTCGCTATCAAGGGCGCGCACAGTGCTCACCAGGTAGCCCAGGCCGGCGTTTCGCGGTACCTGCAGCTCAGCGGTGTCGTTCTGCAGCGTGGGCAGCACGATCACCGGCGCGTTGTCATTCACATCTAGTACTGTCACCCTCACAGTGGCGTTGCTCTCCAAGTGTGCGGGCGCCCCTGAGTCCTTAGCAAGCACCTTGAACTCAAAAGCCTTGGTCTGCTCATAGTTAAAGGAACGTAGGGCGTAGATGGCCCCGTTGGTGGGATTCACAGACACGTATGTGTAGATGGACACGTCGCCGATGTGCGAGGGCAGGATGGAGTAGGACACTGTGCCGTTTTGGCCCAGGTCGGGGTCCTGGGCGAGCACCGAGCCCAGGTACTCTCCTGGGATGTTATTCTCGTGCACCTGCAGCACGTAGAGTCCCTTGGTGAAACGAGGCGGGTTGTCGTTCTCGTCCAGAATCTTGACGGAAAACGACTTGGTGGAGTTGAGTGGAGGGGATCCCCCATCCCGCGCCACAATTGTCACGTTGTACTCGTCTTGTGTCTCCCTGTCCAGAGGGCGGTCAGTCACCACCGTGTAGAAGTTGTCATAGTTCTCCTCAAGCTTGAAGGGCACAGGCCCTCCCGACCCTCCCAGGGCGCCGCCGCCGGCCGTCCCACCTCCTCCCAGGACTCGACACTGCAGTTGTCCGTTCTTGCCCGAGTCTCGGTCAGTGACCCGCACCAGGGCGATGACAGTGCCTGGTGGGGCGGCCTCGCTCAGCGCCCCCTGGCGCACAGAGACGAACCCGATGGACGGTGCATTGTCGTTGCGGTCGATGAGTTTGACAGTGACTTTGCAGTGGGCCGGGATGGGATTGGGCCCCAGATCTCGGGCCTGCACGTCGATCTCCAGCATCCCATTTTCCTCGTAGTCCAGGTTGCCTTTGACACGGATCAGGCCGGTCTTGGGGTCAATGGAGAACAGCTCCCGCACCCGGTCGGGCACGTAGCTGCTGAAGGAGTACAGCACTTCGCCGTTGGGACCCTCATCGGCGTCAGTGGCATTCAGATCAATGACCACGGTGCCCAGCGGGGAATTCTCGGGCACCTCCACTAGGTAGGAGGGAGCCTCGAAGACCGGGCTGTTGTCATTGGAGTCAATCACCTTCACATTGATTTGCACAGTGGCGGAGCGCGGCGGCTCGCCGCCATCTAGGGCGGTCAGCACGAGTGTGTGGTGGTTCTGCTGCTCGCGGTCCAGTGCCTTCTGGATAACCAGTTCTGGGAACTTGGTGCCGTCGCCGCGGGACTTGACGTCCAGCGCGAAAAGACCGTGGTCGTCGCGCGTGAGCAGATAGGTGCGGAGCCCGTTCTCACCCGCGTCTGGGTCGTGAGCACTGGTGAGGGGGAATCGGGTGCCAGGGGCCGCGTTCTCTGAGATGTCCATCTCAATCTGGTCGGAAGGGAAGGAGGGAGAATTGTCGTTGATGTCCTGGATCTCCACCTTGATCATGCAGATCTCCTTGTCATTGGCGAATACCTCGAGGGACAGCTGGCACTTGGCGGTGTGGCGGCACAGAGACTCGCGGTCGATGCGCTGCTTGGTGTACAGGAGCCCGCTGTCGGCGTCCACGTCCAGCAGGTGTGGCGCAGAGTTCTCCAGCACCCTGTAGCTACCGGACTTGCTTCGCCCGCCGCCGCGCTCTGCCGGAGGAAGCCCTGGCTGCAGTCGAGCATCCTTGCCGATGTTGCCGATCACCGTGCCGGCCCCCTGCTCCTCCGGCACGGAATAGTTCAGGTTTTTGAGCGTCAGGGCAGGGGCCCAGAGCAGGAAACAGCAACAGATGGAAAGGTACATCCCAGACCGGTGGGGTGGGAGCAGGAGCAGCTGGACTGGAGGGGCGAGAGAATGGGTGCGCGCCAGCCTGGAGCCCCCGCGCGCCTAGGCAGGGAGACGCGAGCCAGAAGTCGATGGGTCCTTCCTCCCTCCGCTACCCGGCTGCGGCACCCCGCGGTCTCTCCTTATTTGCTAAGTTCCCGAACCTGTTGATCTACAGCATCCGCACTGGGCGAGAAGCAGCAGCGCAGCGGAGCTGCAGGGGCAGGGAGCAAGGCGGAGGCTCCCTGCGGCTGGGGGCAAGCCGGGGGTTTGTCTCTGCCGCCTGAACTTGGGGCGACTCAAACTTGAGCGACGATGCCGTTGATAAGAAGTAAATCTAGACTGGTGATAATGAGGATAGAATCCGTAGGATATCCTCGCTCCCGCTAGGGCGCTGCAAATCCACTCCCTCCTGTAGCCTCCGGAATACACTTCACAGTGGGTGGGGGAGGGAGCGGGGAGGTGTGTCTCCAGGCAGATCGGAAAGTGAAATCCTTACTTGTTTCTGGCCGCCTCCAGTGATGAAATTGATGGGGATGGGGAGCGGCGAAGAAAGAGTCGGATATATTTTGAAGCTTTCCTGGAGCTCTGTGAAACGTCTGCTGCTTGCTTCTAGGGCTCCTCTGTTTTCAGGCAGTGTTTTGCTGCATTTAGATATCTAATCTTGCATTTCTGGCTGAGGCGGCGGCAGCGGTGGACTAAATCTCCCAGCCAAAGCGGTCTCTCTCTCTCTCTCTCTCTCTCTCTCTCTTCGTTCCGAGCAGCCACAGGGAGGGGAGGAAATGCAGCTCAAAGAACTAGTGTCCCGATTTGTAGTTTCCTTCCTCCACCAAGCTCCTCCCTCTCGTTTTCCGAAAAGGCTCTCCCCTGAAGTCAAGAAAGCCACAGCCTGATCAGCGTTTGCGGTGTGAGTCTATCGGGAGGGGGGACCTGTACCGAGGTATCTCAGCCTCTGTCGGGAAAACACACACTCTGATTTCTCTACGCGAAGCCAGTAGCCGCCGCTACCATCCCATTCTCTCCCCGCGAGCAAGGACTTCTCTCGCTGCAGTTTAATTCCAGCTTGCTTTGCTTCTCAGGCGAAAGGAAATCAACAGGCAACTCATGGTTGAATGTGCAGATTTGAAGGGAGTGGGGGAGGCGGAATTAAAAGGAAGGGGGAGCCACCTCCCAGTCCTCGCACACACACTCTCCCTGTTTCTTGCTAGAAGGGAAACAGTCTCTGCATTCACAGGACTGGGCTGTCAAGTGCCTCTTTTCTTCCCATTCAGCATCTCCTTCCAATGGCCCTGTCTCCCAGTCCTCTTCATCTAGAAGGGAAAACCTTGGCGAGGAATAAAAGTGGTGAATATTTGAAGAGAATAAAGTGAGGTTTTTCCCTTCAAAAAAAATTTTAATAGGAGGGGGTTGGAATAAAAAAAACACCTCAAGGTTTGGCGTGATGCATTCTGCAGTGTGGCTCTTACAGTCTCTGGACGACTCGGGAGGGCAGGGGGTGAGAAGCTGCGGCCGCGCGGGTCCAGCCAGGGGCGCCCACCCCGGGGAGCTGCCTCCGAGGGGATGTTAGGCACAGGTTTGTCTACACATATTTCGGGTTCTCGAGGCGCCTAGACCTACGGGAATGACACATCCAGAAATGCAGGTGTTCCGATCTGCCGGATGAGTCAGAGGCAGCGGAACGAATCGTATTCACTCTCTCCTCATGGTCCTCCCTTCACAGACATTAGTTGCGGCTTCTTCCTAACGCTTTCTCGGACTCATTCCATAGAAAGGAAAGCCAGATTCTTGTTTTGGAGAAAAAGAAAAAAAAAAAAAAAAAGAGAGAGAGAGAGAAAGGGAGGGAGGAAAGGAGAAAGGTGAAGCTGAATCCAGCAGCACTTTTACTCTACCTCTCTCTCTGCCGGGGTCCAAGGCTCGGAAAAAATAAGGCGTCTGTTTTGCTAGGTGTGTTTATTTATTTATTTTTGAAAAAAAAATAAACCCTTTCCTTTTGGTTAAGCGTGAGGAACCCCAAAATCTTTCAGAGTCTTTGGGGAGGCGGGAAATCAGGATTCCAGTGAGTGTTCACAGCTTAGCCCCGCATCATAGTCACGATTTTCCTCCCAATGTTCTTTATTCACAAAGTCCAGCCCCGGTGTGCATAGTTAATTGTGCAGTCCGCTGTGGAGGGTGTTTTTCTTTCCTCCTTTCTGTCACGGGTGGTCTCTTGCAATCTGGTGTCTGCCAGAATCAGCTCACGGCCTGCGAAAGACGGGAGGATTTCAAATCAAATACATCCATCTCTGCAAGCAAAGCATTGAAGGAAAAGAAAAGCGAAAATTCAACAGTTGGAGCAGCTTCCCCGCAGCCGCCCTCCGCCTCTGCCGCTGCTGCAGCCGCCGAGCTCGCAGTCCCTGCTCTCTCCCCAGCGCCTCTTGCTGACTGACTCTATTCAGCTCACGCCGAGGCTTAAACATTGATACTGATTCCCTGCCAGCCAATCAGCGCGAGGAGCAAAGAGCAGCCTCCTCGGTCCGTGCCCAATGGAAGGTAGAGTGGAGACTGGTGGAGGTGGAGCCAGCAGCCCCAGCGCTTCAGAGTCATTGATTAGATCAGTTAGAAGGGAGACCGGCGGGGGCGACTGAGCCCTTGTGCTCCGCTGTTGCTGTGCCCAGGGCCTCGCCGTCGGGTCTCCGGAGTATTAGACTACTGGGGGAGGGAGGCCCTTCACCGTCATCCTCTGGAAAAGAGAATTAAAGGTGAAAAAAAAAAGTTCGACAGCGATTTAATTTTGTCCGATATACACAGGATCCGGAATCGCAGCTTGCTTGCAGAATAAGGTAGCCGCGATCTTCCTGGTGGGTTTTTGGTCACACACACATACACACGCACACACCATACACACGCACACACCATACCAAGGGAAGCTCGGATCTCTGCTGTGGGTCTTCCAGTCCGAATGAGGTGCGGAGGGATGTGTGCGCGCGCGCGCGCGCGCGTGTGTGCTTGTATGAGGGTATGCTGGGGCGGGGTGAGGGAGTGTGATGTGTATTTCAGTGAGTGTGTGAATGCGAGGGCACTCGTGCGCACCAGCTTCTGCCCGCGCTGGTGCAAACACAATACGAGCAACAGCAATCAATATGTAACTTTCTTTATCCTCGGAGAAAAAGCACCAGTCCCGAAGCACCCATGCAAGGAAAGTCACTTGATTATGAAAGTATTCAGAAGAAAAGTGGAAGCCCAGTGAAAGAGAAGCCTAGAGGCGTGTCTCCCCAGAGGAAAAATCCTTTAAGGAGAAATGCTCCCTGTCATTTCAAGATTTGTAGCTAATTAAAACTCAAATCTGGCTAATAATATTTAGGGCTCTTAGTCCAGATTCAAGGTAAAGTGGACACGCATCCACCCACACGCAGTAGTTTTGGTATTTTGTTGACCTCAAGTTCGTTATTAAAGTTCCATGGGGCAATCGGAATTTTATCTCCTTCAGACCAAGTACGTGATGATAACCGCATTTGCCAAAGCCTTATGCATAGAAGCTGAACCATGAATACGAAGACACATCAATGGGAGATCTGTTAAGATTCGTATTTTGTAAGTAACACCACCACCACCACTACCACACACACATCATACACACACTTCAGGTTGGGGTGGGGGAGGGAGGGGAAATGTTGTGGGTAGGGGTGTGTGGGGAGAGAGAGAGAGAGAGAGAAAGTCCTGATTCATTGACTTCTTCAACTTCAATACCTAACCCCAGAGATTCTTTCTTCCCAAACTATTGTAACAAACACGCACAAGTGAGGACTGCTTTTGCTGGTGATCCAGCCGTTCTTGGAAAGAGTTAAGAATGAAAAAAGAAACTGAAGCATTGAAATAGAAAAGGTGAGTGTTTTGATTGTTAAAGTATTGATCTCAATTCATAAATACTAAAGTTAAGTTGCCATTTATAAATTGTGAATGACTAACATACAAGTCTGTAACATGAATCATTCAGGATTCAAAGAAAATCAAATCCAGACCAATTAGAAGAAAGTTCTGATGATTGTTGGGATAATTGTTTAAACATTCAGGTTTTTAAAAGTTATTTATTTCCAAGGGATTCAATGATATAATCTCTGGTCTGAATTTGCAGTCAGATCTGGATGCAAAATCTACAACTCCCTTAAGAGAGTTATCTTTAACGGCGGAAAAAGTGAAGGAGGAGCTCCTAACAAGGAGACCTTCAAATACTAAAATGGCTTTGCATTTTCTCTAATAAGTAGTTTGGCATGCATATACCTTTGCTAAGCAAGGGAGCTAGAGCTTTTAGAAATCTAGATTGTTTTATGCTCAATGGGGGCTTCACCATGCCACCTCATGAAATGTGATCTTTACATATCTTTGGAGTTGGTACTTCTGTCCCATCATCTATACCTCAAAGCCTTTCAAAACCGCAGCTAAGTTAAATAAAGACTAGTGATTGTGTATTTATTTATTAATTATTACTATTTAATATGATAAATCTATGGCTTTTTTCATCACATAATAATTTAAGGAAAATCATAAATTAGGCTTACTTGAAGTTTATGATAAGGCAAAAATGAGAGAATAAAAAATTCCAAGGAAAAGGTAGTATGGCTTATTGATTAACCCTAATCAGAGGTGCTCTTATGCAAATAAGGGGAGAGACAATGTGTCTGTGACCAGTGATAGAAAATGTGTCCTCCCAGACTCCAACTGGCCCAACCCCTCCAAAGTAATTATGTCACACTTCCCTCTAGTGCATGGGAAGAGAACTACCACGCCTACAGTGCATACCACAGGCTTCTGCCAAATAGAACTATATTAAATAACATTTATATTTTATATAATTTGTAGAATTATGTTGTTAAATACAAACATGTACCCAAAATAACTTATTTTTGTCATTATGCCTCGTCCTGGTTGTATTTCTAAAGGAAAAAGTCAACTGGTACTTCTAATTGTTTGCCTTTTAACTGCACACAGTTTTTAAAAAAAATGTAATTATTCCTAATTTTTAACCATCTAATAAGTTCTGTCTTTTATCAACAGATACATTTTTTTCTTTTTACAATGCAGTTATTGAGGTTATTTTTAGACTATGCTTAAAATATTGAACTCATTTTTTCAAAACAGAAATGATATAAATATGGTCAAACAGTTAAAAAATCCTATTGATTTTTGTTCTGTCGTAGGTAGGCTATGAACATATGAGATCTAGCGAAGGAATGTAGAGGAATGTAAGTATTATTTATAACTAACAATACCTACAATCTCACATTTTTCAAGAAGACACAAATTTATAATCATGATTTGTAATTATAAATGATAGTTTCAAACTTAAACCAAAATTATATTATTTCCTTTTTATTTATACATCATATTGAATAAACAAAGATCTTGTGTGATTTAACAAATATATATAAGTATGCATACTCACTGAGAAACTTTACTTGGAAAAACATAAACAAAAATTTTTAATTAATAAGATATTATACTGTCCAAGTGAGTTTTAAAATAAACTGATATAATGGACTAGTTTCAAACAGAAGTATTACCATCTATTTTTAAAGATTGATAAAGACTGATTAATGCTGCTACATTAAGTCAATAATTGAATTAATGTTATGAAGAAATAATCTTGAAGATGCCTTTTAAGTAAAATTTTATGTTATTGAAGTTATTTAATTTAGTTTCTGTGAGATTATTTAAACTTCATATTTATTAGTCATAGTCATAGTTCAGAGAGCTTATGTGCAGAACTACAATGGCAGCAGTTATAATATTCTTCTAAAGCTTTTCCTGCTTGCCATTTTCTTGTGTTCAATGAAATACAGTTCTTAAGAGATTTTTGATGCTATTTTCAATGCAGCCACTGTTCAGATGAATGGAATATTCTTTATTATTTTCTTCTCCATCATCGTTACCATTTTTCACTACCTGGTTTCATTTTTTTTGTTAACGCAGAATTTTTAAAGATAAATTTAGTAGCTAACTATTTAGATATAATAATTATCCATATAATTTAAATCCGCAAGTGAATGGTAGTATTCTTCTTAGTTTCCACTGACTTTTATAGATATTTGTGGCTCACCTCCAACACACAGCTACTGGCTACTACTTACTGATTTTAAACAAAACTTTCCCTTTTAACAAATGGCAAATTCACATTATTAATAAGACAATTACTAAAACATATTTTTCTCCTTGATGATAAATATGAATTCTACTAAACCAACACAAATTGACTATCATTTTAAATTTCAGGGGAAGTGTTTATAATTTTAAAATTTGGATTAACTCAATCTCTCTTACTTAAGAACAAAATAGAAAGTATATTCTATTCAAAGTATAATAGAAAGGATATTCTATATTCAAAAGTATAAAATATCTCCAAAATAAACACTATTTTAGTTATATATTATCTAATTTTATTAAAAGTATTAATTCTTCCTATTAAAGTAATATTTGTCAAGGAATGATATATTTTAATTTTCTTCTATATTTATGTGTATATTATGTTACACTATGATAATATATACATATATATGTGATCTCCTCTCATGAATGAGGTATGCGTTCCCAATGAACACTCAAAAATAAAATTACAGGATTAACCGAACAAAAACAGCCAAGTTCTTTTATTTGAAATTCACACAATAATGAACTAAATTACTAATTGGTGTGTATGTATTTAACATATATTTCTGAATATGTAAGTCAGAAATATTTATACACTAGTTGTCAATGATCAACTTTAGAACACTGACATATATTTTAAGACATTTACTTTAAAGCATTGAGACAAATTTAAAAGTTAATTTAAGATTTGTACATTTAAGTTTCACAGTTGAATATTATTTGGTATGATTTAAATAAATTGTGTATACTCGTGTATAGAGTACTTGAGAGAGAGAACATATAGAAACAAATTTTCAGAGCAAAAAATGAATGTTACATTATATCAAATGATAAATATATTAGCATATATTAAAGAGGAGTTGGATTATTACTCAAAATGAGAAAAACAATTTTAAGCTTCATAAGTTCCCAATGATGTATTTATATCTTTTTCTGACTTAGAAATAAAAGGTTTCAATTAATTATGAAACCTCAACTCTCCTGCCCCATAAGACGTTACATTCTAACTCCCCCTTGTGGTTATGTTGATAATAAACAGAGGCATTCAGGCATTTGTTTTGGAAATTTCCTTTTATAAGAAAATTGTTTAATCTTGTATACATACTACTTTTTAAAACAAATGAAAAGTTTGTGCATGAAATAGTTAATCTATAGGTGTGACTACTGGATTGTTAAAGTAAAGTGGTTAAAGCTGGAAACAAAAATAATAACTATTTCATGCATGGTGCAGCAATCCCATTATGTCCTATAGTAAGCCTGTTAGGGCAATTCTAAAGCTGAGAGACCAGCCCTTGCAGAGAACCCAGAAAGTTGCTTCAGTAGGTGGCACTCTTTCCTTAGAGTCAGTTTTGTGATGTTGACCTGAAATGATATTTCAAAAAGCTATGTCACTGGAGGTCTTGTCTTTCAGGTGAGGCAAACCCCAAAAGCTTATAATTACTTATGGTTATAACAGGTCACACATTTCTTTCCATTATTCTGAGTCATTTAAACATCCTGTTATCACACAGAGATTAATGAAAAGAATATAGAAAAATACATTGAGCTATTCAGAAAGCAAGTAAGTGCTGTGTGAATCCTCTGCATCTTAATTATCCTCATGATCATTAACCCTCCCAAGCCTCAGTGACAGGGACAATGTCTGACTTGGATAATTACGTTCTACTTATGTAAACCCTTCTTTTCAGTGAGTGAGGCATATTATTTCCTCTTATCTTTAAAAAATTAGGAGTAGTTTCTACTGAAAACCAAGCACTGTTAAACAGCTGTTTTTTGCCACCCTGTGAAGAGCACACTTTTGTTTTAAGTAAAGCAACTTTGTTTAGTTTTTCCACCCTGTGCATACCTAAACAAGTACAATCAAATAAAATTATTTCTATTTTTACTCAGTGAAGTTTTTTGAAGTCACATAAAATGTTATATAAAGGGAGTCACTGAAATGAATCATCTTTAAATTACCTTGGCAGGAATGATCTGTGGAGCTATGGAAACCTAATTTCTAACCTCAGATTCTTAGAGAGTTTCTGAAATTTTCTGAGTCAGTGTTACTGTTTCCAGAAAAGATGAGGACAGAATATACAAAAAAATAAAATAAAGTAAAGGACCATAGTCACTTACTAATTGCCAAGTCTAAAATAGGAATATAGTGATTTATAATATTTTAATGAAACATTGAGGAACTTTGAAGAAATACATCTCTAGTAATAATTGAATATCTGTGTTTCTCAACAAAAGCAGTTGTTGTGGTATGTTTGATATGTGATAACCATAAATGTAATTTTAAACAAAAAAAATTAGAAGCTTGAGTATTTATTTAGATTTTGGCCCACTCATCTCAGAAAATCACAGTTTGAATTCTAAAACATATTGGCTATTATAATTAAATCAGTTGTGATGATCTATTTTTTCCTTTCTAAATGATTTGCTTAGGACATAGGAGTCAGAGAAAAGCATAAAAGGGTATTTAACATTTATTGCATTATTGATTCATTTATATAAATATAAATTAACAATATTTTAAAAGTATGTAAAAAATTGAAGTAATTAAACACTTGTGACAGGGTCCTTTTAAGAATACACTGAATACTACAGCACCCCTTTCTAATAAATTTGATTATAATCTACAATTTCAATTTGTATAAATATTTTCATGAACATTTATAGGAATTGTATACAATTGATTTGCATACTCATTGTGTAACAATTGAAACTTTGTTTTGAAAATTATATAAAATCAGCTTTGCTCTTAAAATATTAATTTTTTACATTATTATTTTATTTTTTCCATAAATTATTTTATTGTTCTCAGGAACTCTCATAATAAAAATTTTTAAGAGAAGTGAGGTGAGTTGGTATAATAAACTGCACTAGAGAAGATAAATTTTAATAATTGAAAAATGTATTTTTTAAAAGAAAAACTTCCAGTACCTTGATCAGAAGCTTGATTTGCAGTGAGAAGCTTAATCGACTATAACTATTATATGTCACAATCAGCAGGGAAGTAAAAGATTGCTCAGGGAGCAGCCTTTTTGCTTTACTATTCTGGTTTAGCAGCAATAAGTCCATTGAGATACAGAGATCCTTCTACTCTGACTGGTGAAAGATGGACATATAATTCTGTGTAGTTAGAGGTGAAGGGCACTGCTGATATAAACAGGCAAGAGCAGACAGAGAGGGGCAAAAAAATGGCAAAAATTTAAATGTTTATTTTATGGCTCAGCCCTTTCAATAAGTATAAATTAAGTATATTCTAAAAGTGGTAAATCGACTCTTGAGCCATGGAAACTTCCAATAATCTGCTGAGTGTTTTGAAACTTATTTCTGAAACATTTGTTTATAAAAATATACAGTTAAAAGTTTACATTATTTTCAGGGAACATTTAAGAAGAAACAACACGTGGCATTCCTTGTTCTCCATGGACTCTAGATTAGAAGAACTGTGATCATTTTGGAGAGAATAGTGTATCATTCCAGGTAGTTTGGGTTAATTATGAAAACATTTAAGAAAAGGAAGCCAAAGTACTTGGTTTTAAATGCATGCAAACATTAAAAAATGTTTACAATTAATCAAAGTCTAAAATCCTGTCCTGGTTTCAAAGTAAACTGGTGATATGTGTAGGTATCACTTATTCCTCCCTTTCCTCAAACCTTGCTACATTGTTATAACAATATCATTAGAAAAGTAAATCTACATAATGTGCAAAGGGCAATAGAGACATAGTTGAATAACTAAGAATGTTTCATAAGATACAGTTGAGATAGAACTACGTTGAAGGAAACTCCTCTAATCTTCACTTCCCAGAGCCACTTCCGGGGAAGTGGAAAGAGTAAGAGACCTGGAAAAAGACATCTGTCCAGAGGTATCCCACCATGTAATGTAAAAAATAGAGACATTTATTGAGGAAGATGTAAGAAACATTACACATAGGACAATGAACCCTCAGTCCCCTTCAGTGTAGGCACCTTGGGACCTTACACAGTTCTCCCAAACACTATCAGCTGCCCTGTGGTATTTTCCTGAATCTCATTGACTGTCTGAAATCTCTTCCTTTTCAAAGGTGATTTTACTTTTAGGAAAAGCCAGAAGTTATGAGGTACCAAATCTGGGCTATAGCGAGGCTGAGTCACCTGAATGATCCTGGTGTTTTGCCAAAAAAACTCTACATTAGATATGATGCATGAGCAGGTGTGTTGTCGTGATGAAGCTGCTAATCACCAGTTGCCCATAGCTGCAGCCTTCTGAACCATTCAACTACTTCCTATGGAGGACTGTTCAAGCTCAACATAAAATATGATGCAGATTCACTGCTCTACTTGCTCAGTCATTTTGAATGTGATAACCACGCAGTACACATGCTCACTCAATGGTGTCTGCTGCCTCTACTGACTAGTACAGTAAGTCATCATTGTTCACTCATGTGCATTCCAGTCCACTGTTCTTGGCTGCCAGGTTACATCATGTCATGCAAATCATTCTCATTATATTAACAAAGGCTGGACTTTTTCTGGACACACCTCTTGTACCTAGCAAAAAGAAGTCAAAAGAGTGGTATTGTAGGGAGAATGTGGTTGCATATTTTGTTTTAGCAGTAGTTCTGGGAACTGCACCAAATGACAGGGGCTTTACTTTAGTCTGAATCTGATCAAAGTCTATACAATGTCTCAAGGAAACTGTCTTTATCTTCAATGGTCTCCCTTAGTGAAGATGAACAGGGTAAATTGTAATCATTCTGAAAAATAGATACTGCAGATAAGAGCTTCAGGACCACACTGAGAAATCAAAGCACATGTTTGCTTGTGAAGTGGAATTAATGCAGAAACAGAAGAAAGTGTTTCCAAAATTTTAGCTCATATGCTAAAAAATATTTTTGGAGATAGTGAGTCTAAGAAACCTAAAGAGGTGGCAATGAACCAGATATAACATAACATTTTAAAAGTCATGACTATGAAATGTTAAACAACAGTAGATGCAGTCAATAGCAGAAAGAATATTACAGAAAACTTAGAGAAATGCATGAAAATAATTCAGCTATTTCTCTATAACTCAGAGGAAAGGGGCCTATGGAGATATAAATAAAAGAAAAAAATAAACACAATGGCAGATGCAGGGTATCTATTAAAAAGGGAGAATGCAAAAATAAATAACAGACATAAATTAGAAAAGATATGAAAAATAAAATGGGGAAAATGAGGAAAATCTATAACCATAAAAATATAGGAAGGAAAGGTTTTGAAATTAAAAAAAGGCCCAGATTTGTTAATTAGAATATCTCATGGACTACCAAGCAAATGCAAAAACCAACACAGAAATAGTTCCTTGATTTTTAAATTTCAAGGATAATAAAAAAATTCTCAAGTGTTAACTCCCAATTACACTTCCCAGTTCTGCTTTGGGTAGGTTGCACCCTATGGTCAGAGAAAGAAATGGAAGCAGCAGCCTTCTACATTTACCCAAGCCCCAAACCCTCTTATTATCATGAGAGTGGGCTCCTACCCTTTCCAGGAACAGTGACATTTGCAGACAGCAAGCTGATGGGAAGGCAAGCAAGACAGCATGGACACTTAATTGCTTGATCAGTAGATAGGCCATTGTAGCTAAACCATGGAAGAAGCCACAGTTCTACAGTATCTCAGATGCTCTTTAACTTTTGGACTCAATTTAAATTTTTTATTAATAATATATATTTTCCTTCATAACTTTATTTTTAAAAATACTTTATTTTTTTAATTCTCATGCATATTTTTTACTGGTTTGAGAGAGAGAGAGAGAGAAAGGAATGGAAACATCTATGCAAGAAAGAAACATAGATTAGTTGCCTCTAGTAGACATTCTGACAGAGGAAGGAACATGCAACCTTTTAATATATGGGATGATGCCCCAGCCATGTGAGCCAACTGGCCAGGGCGTGACTTCATTTATTGAACAGAATCATTCCACGCCACTCCCTGGAACCAAGAGTGGTGCTTCAGTCTTTAAAGCCTTGACTCCATGTTCTTAATTTCCTCTGCTTTCTTTGCTTTTTCTACTCTTTCACCAGAATACATGAGCGATTTTCACTCTTCTACCTTTTTTTCTCCCTATTTGCTTTTCTTTCTGTAAGATTAGCTAAAGAATGCAATGTTTTCCTGATTTACTGAATTGATTTTTTTTTTATTTCCAGGAACTCATTTTGGTGCACTTTCTTTCTTTTATTAAATAGATTCTTATTCTAAACTTCTCATCCAAACAATATTATGCATTTAATACAGAACTTGTAGCTGTTACAAATAAAGAAAATTAGACTCATCTTTCAAGAGAATAAAAAACAATTCTACAAAAGTAGGCATTTTATTCATTCATTCATTCATTCATTCACTCAGCAAATGAGATGTACATTTCAGGTCTTGGAATTATAATAATGAACAAGGCAGACCAAATCTTCTTTTGTCCATGATGCAGGATTGTTGGCCAAATTCAGTTCAGTGAGACTGCAGGAATGAGGTCCCCATTCCTTTGCTGGTTGTCAACCAGGACATTTTCTCAGCATCTTATGGTTGTTTACATTCCTTGTCAAGTTGCCTTCTCCATCTTCAAACTAGCCAAACCAGCATCTTCTCAAACTTTGAAACTCTCTGACTTCTTCATCTACATCTCTTTTGCCTCCAGCTGGGGAAATTCTCTGCTTTTAAAAGGGTTTAAGTTACTAGACCAGTTCCAATCAAATGACTCAGACAATCTCCCTAAATTAAATTCTGTAACCTAATTTACATCTGAGAAGTGACTTTTTCAATGAACTGCAACATATTTGCAGATTCTAGGGAGTAGGATAGGGACATCCTTGCAGAGAGTATTCTGCCTACCACAAAGGAATTGGAAAAATGTATTGTAGAACAGCTAGTTCTACGTTAGCATTCTATTCAAATGTTAATGTAAGAAAAGTTAGTAAAAAAGCAATGCTTAAAAATGTACATTAAATATTATTTAATAAAAACAGGGTATACAATATTTAAACTTAAAAAAAAAACGTGCATACACATCTAGAGTGAATTTTCACATCTAGAAGAAAAACATATACCAATTAGCAGCAATATTCTGCTGCCTATTACATAATTTGGGAAGGAGACTGATGTGCTCATTGAATATATAAAGGACATTTCTACCTGGGGATTTCTCTGATGAATGTCTACAAATTGGTTCAAAAAATTACTTCTGCACATTATTTATATAGTTATTTGATATACATACATTTAACTTCAGCATGTAATTTGAATATATGATAAACATATAACCAAAAAGTATTATTTATATTCATTAATAATTGTACACTTTTAAAGCATTAGTGGATACCACCTTTCTGAATTTGTAAAGAAAATTTTCTATGAAAAAAATTCTACATTGTGTAAAATACTTGAGGTTTTAATAATATTTTTAGATGTCACTAAAATTCTGATAGATACATAATGTCGGAAAACTGCTAAATTTCTAACATTTTAATAAAGGAGGTTTTACTTAATTATTAAAATATAACTTGAATAATACGAAGGGGGACCCCCTAAAAAGTGGAATTGTCTTCTGGAAAGCAGAACTCTTGTAGTACAGGCTTCCCCCACTAGGTGAATTTTCTAGAAACCCCTCTGTATCACTGCACCAGCTGGTGTTGTTGAGAGGCTACATTTGGCTTCAAGGAATTTTCTTTAAAGACTCTATCAAAGTGTTAGCCCATTTCATGATGTGTGATATAAGAACGCACCTTCACACACTACCCTGAGTGTCAGTGTTTGACCAAAAACGGAATGACCCCTGTGCCCCACCCTCCTTCCTAATCTTGCCCCCAACTGACTTTTTTTTCCTTCATTTCTCCAGATAAGAAAAGTCCTCAAAGGAAAACATTTTACCAATGTGGAAGTGGTGAAACAAAAACAAACAACAGCAGCACTAAAAGTCATCAAAATCAACAAGTTCAAAAACTGTTTGGAGCAGTGGAAAAAACATCTCCATAGTGTATTGCATCAGACGGAAAGCACTGTGAAGGTGACTGAGGTTTAAACACGTAAGAATAAATACACTATTTGTTATAAATAAATTCTGGGGTTTGGTGGTCCCCCTTTGAACTCTACATTTTTGTATTTGATATGAAATAATATTTAGTACAAAATAATATTAATATAAATTTTAAAAATGTGATTTAGTCATAATATTTAAAAAGAGGCAATACCTTACCACATTGGTAGGGTATATCATACCACATATGTAGAGTATGAGTGAATGTGATTATAGTGCTAATCACACTTCTGTATAATTTATTTTTCTCTAAGTATTGATAAATCAAGCATGTCTTTCCGTAACAGCACATTATGCTTCTGAATAAATATGTAGAATTTCATGGTGTAGATACATAATCATGTATATAACTAATTCACTTTTTTATTGTTGTTCAAGTACAGTTTTCTCCATTTTCCCACCACCACTTCCCCCCACTCCACCTACCTCCACCTCCCACCCTCAACCTTTCCCCCCTTTGGCTTTGTCCATGTTTCTTTTATACATTTTCCATGATGACCCTTACCCTTCCTTCCTGTGTTATTAACTTTTAACAGGTATATAGATTGGTCCTGATGTTTTATTTTTAAGGTGGTGAAATAAACACAGTTATTAACATACTTTTATATATGTGTGAAAATGTTTTTCACATAAAATCAAATGATGAGAAATTAATTATTTACATCAAAAGAAATATATATATTTTAATAACAATTAGCTATGTTCTACTAAGAAGTTAAGGAAGCTATATATTCTTTATAAATGTCAATGGCATAAAAGAAAAAAGAGCCTTGGAAATATTTCAGACTAAAGAGACTAAAGTGACATAACAGTGAATTGTAGTACCCAATCCTAGACAGAATTCTGTACTGAATTTTAAAAATTCTATAAAGGACAGTATTGGATAAAGGTGATTAAACAAAAATGGTATCAATGTTACTTTTTGATGCCAGATACTGTACTGATTATGCAAGAAAATATTCTTTTGTTTAAGTTTTTATTTATTGGTTTGAGAGAGGGAGAGAGAGAGAGAGAGAGAGAGAGAGAGAGAGATTAAGTTGTTTTTCCACCTATTTATATATTCATTGGTTGATTCTTGTATATGCCCTGGTCAGGGTTTGAACCTTCAACTTTGGCTTATCAGGACAACTCTAACCAAATGAGCTACCCAGCTATTGAGAAATATACATGAAAATAATTAGGAGTAAATGGCCATCATATATAAAATTACTCTCAAGTTATTCAGAAAAAAACTGTTTGTGCATATGAGTGGATTCATGTGGATATATTTAAGTGCTTTAATAGAGCATCTGCACATACACGAGTACCCTATGGAGAAAAGAGAGAAATGAGAGAGAGAGAAAGCAAATGTGGCAGTGTTTACAGAAGGTATGTCTTGTAGAGGATTTATAGGTGTTTTTGTAGTACTCTTATTGCTGCAACTTGTCTTTACATTTCAAATTATTTCTATGTAAAACTTATAAAATTAATAGACAATTACAAATTGCTCTCACTAAGTAAGACTAACTATTCCTCTTCTTTTTTTCCACCTTCCCTTTTCTTTAAACAGCATCACTTTCCTCCCTTTATCTTCTGTTGCCCTTCTTTCCTTCCTTGTATTGTCAAAAACTCGTTGGGCAAATTCAAATGAGGTAGACAGTATTGTGCTTCAGACTTCAGTTGGCACAGGGGCCACCTTGTGAGGGTACAACAGCTTGGCAGCAATGAGAAGATTGGCTACGCTCAGTGGGATTAAGGTGAGAGGAGACCTATTCCACACTGTACAAAGGGAAGGAATGGGACCACAAGCAAAGGGATGAAAGTGGCTTCTAGTTCAAAACCATAAGGAAACAGATTCTCTCTTTGAGCCACTAGGAAGAATTACAGTGAGGCTGGCATTTTGACTTTAAGCCATGAGCTCCATTTGGTTCTGACTTCCACGAAAAAAAAAAAAAAAAACAAAACAAATTTGTATTGCTTTCAGCCACTTACCTTGTAATAATTTGTTACAGCAGCAACAAGAAACTGGTATAAGGGCATTCTAAAAAAATACTGACTTATATCCAAACATGCTACATTTGGGGAAGTCAAGGATAAACCAAAGCACTGTTCCCAATTAAATGACAAGGGTTGAGAACTGGGTGCAGTAGTGATTTTGGGTCAAAGCTTCTATGACAAAGGACTTTACTGAGAAACCTTGGCTTGCTGAATGAAGGATATATGGTAATTTTTGCACTATTCTTGCAATTACATTTTGAAACTATCAAAAAACAATTTATATAAATAAGGAAGGACCAAACTTGAACCTCCCCACAGTGTATTCACTGTCTATTTCTGTATATCATCCAATTCCTGGATATTATGAATTGTTTTTCTTCATTGCCAAATTAACAAATGAAAACATAATTTGATTATGACCAGTTTGCATTTTTATATGTAAAGGGATGCATTTCTAAAGCTCAATTATATACTTGATTTTTTGTTTATTAAAATAGTAGTCTATATAAGACTGAATACCTTGAAAGTAGAAAAACACAGCCTAAGTTAAATGTTTTGCTTGTATAGCAGTAAATTTACTAAATGAAATAATAAATCTATTAATGTTAAAAACATAAAATAAATGTTGAAAACTTTAAAGGCTCAAAAACAGGTTGCTTAATTTAACTTAAATATATATTTAAGTGCATTTATTTACTTTTTATAGCCAGAATGAAGCATTTCTTCTCCAATAGAAAATTTTGGGTTCAGTTAAAATTTTCTGGGTCTAGTCATCTAAATTTTTTATAGACTTAATTAGAACTTCTTATGCTCCCTTTAAATTTATAAAATACTTTATTCTTATTTTATTTTAATTATGTAATAAATACCCTGCTAAAATATGTATGTCAGAAATCATCATTCTCTTGTTTCAAAGAGGAAACTAAGTATCATGGAGATTAAATAACTTCTGCAGGGCTATTAGATGACCGAGATAGGGCTGCATTCAGGAAGTGTGATTCAGTTAGTATAACCAAAGGATTCATGATCTTTTGAATCTATTTTATTTTCCTTTAATATGCATTAATAATGTAAAACTAGAATAGTGGATGAGGTAGCTGAACTTTCCATTTCGGAGTGAAGGTACAATACAGTCAGATTTCCTCATTTCAGCTCCTGATTCCACCATTTACTTGCTGTTACTGTAGGCTGTTTTCTCACTGTCTGTGTGTTCTTTACACACTTAACCATCTAAAAGATGTAAAAGCCATCATCCCAGTAATAAATGCCACACCTATCCTAGGACTTGTAATAATTAGTTCAGTTTTCCTCCTCCTCATCATCTCCATCTTCATCATTATCTATTATAATCTTGCAAAGAAAAAGTATGTGACATCACAACATGGCCTAAAGCAATGTGTGAAATTAATACCAAGGAAAAATTTATGCACAAATTTAAATTTCTTCCATGATTTCTGTTTTCCAAGGCAAAAATAAAAAAGAAGTAAGCAAATACTCAATTCTTTTCATAGTTTATGCTAAGTCCATCATTTGAATGAAATTTTTACAACTGAGCCCAGAAATGCATTTGTTTCTTGTACTACCTGTGTTTGCATTTCAGCTCATGCAAGTGTTGGGTGTTTGAGTAATGTGGACCAGTTACTTAGACATCTCCATGCATTCATTTCCTTAAGTGCATATTGGGCACAGTAGAAAGGTCCACTTCTGGGGGGGTGTCATGAAGATTAAAAAAGTTTAGGACAAGTCATTATAATACATGTTTAGTGTTGGTGTCCTATTTTCAAAATCCTGGTATTTAAGATGTGCTGATAATGAAGAAAGACTCATTGGAATCCAAAGTCAACAGTTGAAAAATTGACAAACTATTGTTAATATCACGCCCAACCTCTTTACAAAATGTTCATTTGAAGTAAAAGGTGAAACATCATCTAATCAAGATGGCCTTAACATTCCCCTCAGCTTGACTAATACTCTCACAGGCTTCTTCCTGACTCTTGGCCTCTGACCTCTGTTTTCTTAGAGAATTTAGTTTAGAAAACTTGCAGTTATAAATTATTTTTTTCTGCCTGTTAGAGGTGTATACTTCTTCAACTAAGGATTATCTTCCTCAAAGACCTGGGAGCCATCATTTGGAAATGCGATCATCTAGTAAGGTGGGGCTCCTATCTCCCAGTTTCTGTGGGAGTTTTTAGAGCTTAACCTCAATATGTGACAATTAGCAAATATACGTAACCACGTGGACCAAACCTCCCCACTGCTGTCTTCTGCTACTTTTGCACTAACTCGCATACATTTTTAAAAAAACTCTCCTGACTTTTGTTTCAGTGGAGTTAAATTTAATCTTTCTCTCCTATTGCAATAGGGTTTAATAAAGTCTTCATTTCTTGTGTAATTGATGTGGTTGAATTTTTTTTCTGTTGTACACCTTGTCACAGAAAATGTCCCCAGAATTGGAGAATTTATTGCATTATTGTGTGTAGAAGAATTATAGTAGATTGTTAAATTTGCAAAGAGAATCAACAATTCAATAAGAATTTATATTTAATTTTATGTACAAAGTTATCAATTTTGATACCATGTGTTAAATACTTGACAGGATTAATTTTGGAATCACTTTATTATATATCTTTTAACTTTCTTTATTGTTTCAATTATCCATATGAAGTTAATTTCATTTTTTTGAAATGTCAGATCCACAAATTTTAGCAAAAATGTCCCAAAGCTATAGTATATGATATGTTATGATAATTAATCAAGGACTTAATTCTACTTTAAGATGAAGACTCAAGAAAGCATGTTTGTTTATTTAGTTATTAGCTTGATTTTAGGATGAAAAATAATATATGAGATACCAAATTGTCATAAACACAACAGCTTGCTATTAAAGTTTTAGTTATGTTTCATATGGTTTTAATATAAATATTCACATATTGTTCTACATTTTATATTTTTGTCCATGTGAAATATATAATATATATCTCAAAATGCATAAAATGAAATTTTAATTTAAATTATAGTTGACAAAACATTTGGCTGGTAGGTGAAATGAAATGGTATGTATTAAATGCTGTGTATAGGACTATAGTAGGCACAGACTGAATGTCTTTGCTCTCAGTCTCCATAGCTTCTTTTAATTTATTCATTCATTTAGAACAATAGAAATAGTTAGAATGACACAAGTAAGATTTGAATGGTCCTTAAGATTGGCCTAAAGTAGGTTGGGTATGGCTAAACACAATGACAGTGTGAGTTTAACAATAACAATAAAATACTCACTGTATTAAAAATTAATGTGTAAACCTATAATATTAAATCTTGAATGAGCACTGTGTTATTGGATTGAGTATGACTTAGTTTACTGTCATTAAAATGGAACTAAAAAAAATGGCAATAAGAACTTCCCAGAAAAGATCAATAAGCTTTTGTCCTCATGTCCATTTAGTTTTATTTGCATTTTAATGGCCTAATTAAAATATAACTTTATTCATGTCCAAATTAAGAGAAACTACCATTAAATAAACACTATATCCACAAAGTAAAATAAGTGCAATGGAAATAATATACAGAAGAAAACTGAATTAGCAATCAGTTATTTCAATATATAGTAATGGAAAATATGCCTTAGACGATGAGAGGTATAATAAAAGTAGAATTTCTTTGTTTGGGGTTTTTTTTTTTTTTTTTGATTGTTTAGTTTTTATTTCATAATTGTCAACTTAACTCTGCAATCCAGGTAGCCTTGGAAGGGGTAAGGAACACACAGATCCTCATGAACCATGGCGAGAGCATGAAGATTATAGAAATTCCAAGCAGATGGGGTGAAGGGTGTTCTCCTGAGCTGCAAAAGCAGTAGCCTGGTGGAGAAGCTAAAACACAGGTCAAATTTATTAGAGCTGTCCACAGTCAGTGACAGTGATCTTCTTCGCGGTTTTGCCGTTCCTGGGCTCAGAGGTGCTCAGCCGTCACAACATCCAGGCCGTCCTTCACCTGGCAGAGGATCACATGCGGGCTGTCCAGCCACTCGGTCTTGGCAGTGCAGATGAGAAACTGAGAACCGTCTGTGTGGGGTCCAGCATTTGCCATGGACATGGTGCCAGGACCTGTGTGCTTCGGATGAAATCCTTATCATCGCAATTCTCCTGGTAAACGGACTTGCCGCCTGTGCCATTGTGATTTGTGAAGTCACCACCCTGGCACATAAATCCCGGAGCGATGCTGTGAAAGCAGGAGTATTTATCATTGAACCCTTTCTCCCCAGTGCTCAGAGCACGAAAGTTTTCTGCTATCTTTGGAACTTTGTCTGCAAACAGCTTGAAGGAGAGTGGTCCAAGGGCTCGCCCTCCACAGCGATGTGGAAAAACTCAGTAGGGTTGACCGTGGCTAGGCATGTGAAGATCCAAGGTGCAACTGGGGGACTGCAAGGCCTAGAATTATTTTAAATTCGCATGAATTTTTAAATAGTAGCAAAAATATGCAATAATGATTTGACTCAATATAACATTTTTCTTGCAGCTTTTCTGTTGATTTTATAAAAATAAGTATACTCTTTAATTCTAACTTCAAAAATATAGTTGTTCCAAAATATTCTTGTTTACAGATATTTAATAAATCATAAGTAAATTTACGTGACTCTTGATCTTTTAGCCAGTTCATTATTTAATGAAAAACAAGACTTCCAATTATAGTGTCAAAAAGAGAAAAAAAAAAACAGCATACAACTACAACTTAAGAATGGTTTCTAACTTTTAAGCAAACCATAATCATTTTACATAATTTGAAGGTGTTATTTTAAAGAGGCAATATACTATGTACCAATTGCATTCCTTTTTCAGACAACAGTTTGTCATCAAGAGAAAGTGAGATGAGGTTTAATCAAAGGTTAGAACCTTTTAATTAGGGACTTTTGTGACTAGTCATTTGATATTAATTACTGTTTTGGTTGGATTCCTTTTGATTTATAAAGGACCCTGAGCACTGAAAAAATTATATTGCATCAGAGAAACTGTTAATAATTAAAGCAAAAGCTTGTCTTCACCAGCCTATCACACACCTTAAAAAAAGAATACCATTTTAAATGTTAAATGGCTGCCGTAAGCAAACAGACTAGAAGCTTTGAAAGGAAAAATAACAGATGGCATATCAAGCCAGTTGATTTGGATGGTCAGTTTGAACGCTGTTAATTGTAATGACTTACACACTGTTTTAAAATGTTTGGCCACACTTTCAGGTGCTTACTAATGGTAAGATGTATATGTGCAGTTCCAAGGCTCAACGCCACCATGAGAATCATAAACCTAATTCACACCACTGCTGTATAAATAGAAGCCATCCATCGCACTTAATTGTAAAACAGAAACTGACCTGAAAGTTCAAATAATATTTTGTTTGTAGACCCATGGAGAATGAAAGTTAAGTCAAAACTATTTTTGTAAGATTATAACTCCAAATCCAGATAGAATGACCATAATAAGAACCACTGTTTGTCTCTCTGTGATTCAGTGTATGCATTCAAGGGTTAATCAAAATAAAAGAATTTAAAGATCAATAAACTAGATTGTTTCAAAACAATCTGAGAAAAAAGTAAAAACTTATACATGTAATGGTAGTTAAAAAATAATGTGTTGTGTTTATGCAAGACTATAATGATTTCACTTGCACAGACGTAGACACTAAATTGCTTTTCCAGTTGGGAAAAAAGTATCATATTTTCTGCTTTGTATCAGAGGGTATTCAATTTCAGTACAATTTAGCTTAGGTTAGGGTTATGGTGTGTGGACAGAATAAAACTAATTGGCCTGAAAATGAATGTCACCCATGCCCTGGCTTCATTAGCAGCATGTGCTAACCAAGTAAGTTACATAGACATGATAGGACTACAGCAAAACTTTTAAAATGATTGTGTGAACAAAGGATGCATAGTACTGAGAATGGAACATGTGATTAATTTTGTCTTTATTAGATCATTCATAAAAGCTAGTCAGCTAAAATGTGTTCAATATAATTGCACTTAATTATCTTAAAGATAATCTCTCACAACAATAAAAATATTTGAGTAATATCAACAATCAAAGCCACTTCAATCTTCATAAAAAATAAAAATTATCAACATAAATTTAAAAGAGGAGATGATATATGTTGACTTATTTAGACTTTCTGAGCTAACATTTCAAGTTTGTATTTTAGATTTCCTAATGCCCAATGGAGACAATATGAAAATATGCAAAAGTGAAAATTAATTGCTCATTATGGTGACTAGCTTAAGGGCATTGAGAAGACATTATCAACCTCACTCCTCTTTTATCCAGCACTGGAGTAGAATAAACTGGCTCCAAAGACAGCTACAGTGCCAAATTTTCCAAGATAACCAGGAAAATGGGCTATGTTATGGTAATATGCCCAATATATCACTGAAACTAATCTTATATCTTGAGTTTTCTAACAAGCTGCAGAATTCAATGAAATGCAAAAACCAAGAGGTTAGATAGAACTTTGTAATAAATAATAATAATCACGTATTTAGTGCTGGCTGTTTACCAATTTATATGCAACAGTTCATTTAATTCTCTCTACAATATTTTGATGTATGATTATCCCCATTTTACAAATGAGAAATTCAGAGAGGTTAAAAGTTTCCAAGATGAACCAATTAGTTAGTAATGGTGCAGAAAATAATTGAAATTATGCTCATATTTGGAAAACAATTCTAAGATTAGAAAATAAGATTATAAAATATTAGCTTTAAATGCTTTATTTGATATTTTAATAAGTGGATTCCATTTCTTCTAAATGTTGATATGTCACAGAAGATATAGAAGAAAAAAAAAAGTGGGACAAGAGAAAATGTGAGATTAAAACAAGCATTGGAAACACATTGAAGTTTGACAAGTACAGACCAAGGAATCCACTCCTGAGTATGTATCTGTGTATTTAATCATAGTGTGTCCACCCAAAACTTTGTTTGAATATTTTCTGGTCAACCTTAGCCCTGGCATTTTCAGTTAGGTCTGAGAATCAAGGATTTACTCCTTCAAATCTTTCTCACACTCATATAAACAAAAATACTTCCGAAAAAAATCAAATCTCCAGATCTTTCACCTTAATGGAAGAATCCCCGAGGTAAATATACCCAGAAGCATATTTACCCAAATTAATTTATCTTAATTTGGGTAAATATAGACCCTACATAAAAGGAATTCTATGTTCTTGAGTCTTTCTGTTCATCCTGAAGTCTAAATTCCTCCTCCAGGTATTTCAAGTTCCCTTTGTAACCACTTGTACAAGTTCTCTTTTATTTAAACAAAATCAAACCTTTTAACTTAATGTCCCATAAGGTTACAACCCCTTCAGTAAACATTTTCAGGGAATTTATGCTCTTCTTCTGTGTTAGAAACACTTTGTGGGCCTCCTTATGGGCCTCTTGGCCTATAGATTAAGAAACTAGAAGACAAGAGAAACAAACTCTCGACAGGATGCCTATGCAATATAACAGTTCTCTGACTTCTGTTGTCTATAAATAGCCTAGAATTTGATATTTAGTCTTAGGGTGAGGACCATTGTCATTTCTGTTCTGAGTAAAGAGACTAATGTCAGAGCTTGATGATGACAGGAACATTCTTTGGCATGGCACCAGTCAGACCAAGGTTGGAGCCTAAGAAAAATTCCTCGTCTTGCTATCATACCTTACTATTACAATTTCTTTTTTTTTTCCCTAATCAAAACAGGAGAGTGCTGAATGACTTTGGACTTTCTCTTACATTACCACTGAACAAATAAAGAAAAACTAAAAATTGAGAACAGAAATCATTTTAATATAATTTCATATTTCTGAAAATATCTTGATATTTTAAGTTATTATTAAAGTTAATTCTATTGATTGTACTCATGAAACACAGTCTCAAATCTAATCTAAGCAAGAGATTTAGCAAATCAAACATGAAGGAGTTAAAATTATAATCAGAGGTTGTGCTGCATTAAAAAAAGGTGCTAAAATTTTTAATTTAATGTTTTTTAAACTCAGAAATATATCTCATGAAGAACAAATGAATATAATATCAATAAGTATCATAAGAAGCTTGTTTACAATTGGAGTAATTAAATTATTTTCCCCTTACAAACGTTTTTGGTGAGACTATAAAATTAAAACTATATTTAGTATTCTTTGCATTACCTACTTTCCCACAGAAAAACTATCAGTTAAAATGATGAATTTTAACCTTTTCCGTTTCTCCTTGAGAACATTTAATTCATATTCTTCAGGCTTTTTGAAACTGGTTTCCCATACTGATGAAATTATTATCTTCACACTGTTTACTAATGCCCGGTTACTGAACCTTCCTCAAGGATATTTCAATTACTTTTAATGTGTAAATCTCTGAGAATCATTTTTGGAAAAAAAGGTAGGTAAACATATTAACAATGCAGCTAATTGCAATATTTAATGAATTCAAACTAAGCCACAATGTATTAAATACACTGCATGCGATGCATAGAAAATAAAAAGGTCATAGCATGTAAGGATAGTAGGATCAAGAACAGAAACACTAATGGATCATAAACATGCTGTTTAAATATTTTTTTCTCTGAGTCCCAATTTTTTTGTTTTCTAAATGACTGTTCTTAAAACTATTCAAAAAAGTAAGCAATGTGATTTTTTTAGTGACTTCAAGAAAAGATAAGATTATGTTATACATCAAACTGTGCTCTTTCCAGAAATAGTGAAATCATAATACTGAACATTATTTATCTGGAAATGTTCACTATAAGCTATAATTTAAGAAAAACAACCTCCTGGCTCTCTTTACAATGACAAACATGGAAACACATAGCTCAGAAGATGCTGACTCATCTAAAGGAAAGAACCACTACTTAAATGCCCCCTCTGAATAGTTACCCATAGCCAGACGGAAGGGGGCTGGGAGCTAGGGGAGTTCGGGAAAGGAGGGAAAATGGGGATGGGAAGAGACTTTGCTTAAGGTGATGGGTACACGATGCAGGGTGTAGATGATGTTTTATTGAGTTGTACACTTGAAAACTGTATGGTTTTTCAAACCAATATCACCTCATCTAATTTAATTTTTTTAAAAAGGTGTATGTATAACTGTGGTAGCTGGGGTTGGTCCACATGACTTTTGCTAGTCTTTTCCAGTCTAAGACAATTATAACTGAGGACTAAGGAGAGAAACACTATCTTCAAAATCTTTGTCCTTGAATCCTTGTTTTATGATTTATTTTATTTATGTATTTTAATGTTACAGACCCATGCTGTATATTGTTTTTTTCCTCCAAATCACAGACTATAACTGGTGTTTGTTGTTCTATGTATAAATACAGTTTGATGATATAAATTTAATCTTGGAAGTATAGAAATTTTAAATATTTCAACTACTGTTTATTGTGATGATGCTCTTTCCAAGTTTTACTTGCTGATTTCTCCTGTTGGCATAGGGGTATGAGCATGTACTCTAGAGATACTGCCTCAGCCAGAATCTGTGACAGCCACTTACTAGCTATGTGATGTTGGGGAAGTTATTTAACCTCTCTATGGCTTGCATTCCTCATCTGTAAAATGTGGATATTAAGATTACCAGTATTGTAAATGCCAATTCTTGTTATCCACTTGATAAAAGGAGCCAAATCTTACATAG
Organism: Anoura caudifer; assembly: GCA_004027475.1. Lineage (NCBI taxonomy): Eukaryota > Metazoa > Chordata > Mammalia > Chiroptera > Phyllostomidae > Anoura > Anoura caudifer. Next base: position 51,369 of record PVKU01001449.1, read on the forward strand.
ATGAAGTAGCTTAGCTGAAATGAAATAACTAGTGTGAAATAAAGTTAGTAGTCAATAACTACTAAGTAGAAAACCAGGATCTGAAAAAAAAAACATGATATTTTTCCCTTTGTTATTGGTGAAATATGTTTATCAATTTTTCAAATGAGTATAAATTCTTCAATTGAACTATTTTCCCTAATGTAATGTGAACATTAGCTTAGCAAGGAATTAGTTTATACTCAGGTAACATTTAACATTTATTCAAGCAAATTTGTCTTAGATCTTTGAGAGCGAGTCACTCACATCAAGACCAACTTGCAAATCCAGGGGTCTGCAGGAAGTGGGCCGTGGAGAATTACAATGGAAGTTATAGCAGGTAAGCTTTGTCTCTTCACCCACCATACTTTGCCATTGCCCATCCTGGGCAGACTGAATGCAATAAGCAAGTATAGGACACTTGAAACCTCTCTGATGTGACCAAAACTTTGGACCCTGCAGAAATAAGAGTCTCAAGACATGAACACCTTAATGATCTCTGAATAACTGACACTTAATTTTGACCATGACTTTATCAAGAATAAGAATAACAGTAGAATTCTAAATCTCCTCCCTTAAGTACCAAAGTCTTCTCCTGGGTAATGGTATTAGAGTGGTACAAGCAGAGATTCCGCCCTTAAAAATTCTCCCACTCACTTGATCCAACAGATACCCATGGAGGTTTCTAGAAAGTAACTGGCAAATACACTTATATAATTTATTATTTATTGCTTGGAAATTTGTGGGAAGAGTTGATAAACTGCTGTATCACATTACCATTTAACACAAAAGCTTTATCAGAAAATCCCATATTCATTTGATTACCTCAGGATTCTGGACCTTGCATTTAAGGGTTGCATCATAAAAAAGACTGTTACATTCACACATCCCCCTGCCCCCCACCAGGAGGATTGCTGTCATAGAAATGAGAAAGGATTATGAGCCTGGCCCATCTTCCCTACCTTTTGCTTCTCAGATGGAATTTTGTTTCTTTAGAGGCAATAGTGATAATCAGATGGTGAAAAGCAATGATCAAATAATACATACTGCATTATTTGTATATCTGACTCTGTTGCCATTCCTTAAATATGCCTTGTGTTTTCCTAAATATTTTTTAATTAAAATGCTTCACACCTCATCTCCACTTGTTGAAATAACATCAGTCCTTTACATTTATATCCCATAGGGTTAATCCTTAATATCCTCTAAGGCTCACTTAAAAAGCCTTTCTTTATTCCTTACAATTGGTTGTAATTTTTATTTTCTTAGACTGTACAGCAATTTATTCATAATTTATTGTGACACAATTTTATGTTGTTCTGCATTGTCATTTCTGTTTGTTTTATCACTCTTCTTCATCTGAAAATTATAAAGACGTAGGGAATAGAGACGATTTTCCTATCTCTCTGCACCCCAGTGTCTAGCACAGCATTTTACAAATAACATTCCCTCTATGAAAATTGAATTAATCATCCTGCCCTTTTCTGATAGTGCCTCTAACAGTGTTATTTATGTTCCCTCTGACAGAATATGGAGTTGAACATCTGAATATGTAGGAACATGGCTCTTTAGTTTTCTTAGCATATAATAAATACAAGAGAAGGGCTGTGCAATTACTGGCTCTCACGTGACTTTAGCTGATCCAGATAGCGGGTCTGAATATCACTAAGTGCAGATGAGCTAACAAGTGACTGATAGACAAACATTTAAGTGTTGATGTGTAAGATTTAAGCCTATAAATAAGAAAGAAAAAAGCATGCAAATTTTATCTTTTATAAATCATCATAAACAAATGGCATCAAATAAATATATTCAGGAGACATACACACATACATACATACATGCATACATACATTTACTTGTTTTTATCAATATATTATGCATGTAATTCTAAAACACATACACAAATGATATATGCAGTCATCATTATGAACCATTTTCTGAAATCATGCATCACATAACCTTTATTTTGCAAATAGGATGTCCTAGATATTATTTTATTGTCTTAAATTATTGCTTAATTGTAAGGGACTTCATTTAAGCCTCTTAAAATATGACATGGTAGTCATTAGCATGATTTTCATGAATAACAAATAACAATAATGATACTGCAGTTCTTTTAATGAAATAATTTATTATTTAAGCTGTCTAAGCATTATGCATGACAGCTAACCTATCAGCAGAGAAGTTAATTCAATGCACATGGAAGAACAGTTTAAATATTAAGCAATCAATCAATCACTCTTTCATCCTAGTTAATGAGTAAGACTATTACTTTGGTTGTATTTTCTCTACTGAAAGGAAGAACATAATAATCAAATTGGAACTTTAGAGAAAATGAGCAAAAATACTTCTTATTTATATATGCTCATGATAGGATAGAATTACTTAGAAATAACATTAAATAGATCAATGGAGATTGAATCTTAACAAGTATTAGCTTTAGTCAGTCTTTGGGAATAATTACTAAAACTATTAACATGGTCAAAGCATTTAGTTTGAATCACTTGCACATATTTTATTAATATGGCAGGTTTCATCCAGGGCTAACAGAGATAACCTACTAATTTTCACAATATTGTAGTATCAGCAAAATTTTACTCTGTTTCACACCATGAAAGAACATGCTTTGTTATCACATGACTATAGGCCTATGTTACAAAAAGATTATATATAGGACAAATATATAACAAATCTATCTGTGTAAAAGCAGGTTATGAAAACAGAGTAGCTAAATCAAGATCTTTACTTGTAAATGTGTAAGCAGAGAATATCTTTAGATAGAGAAAATACGTACTTCAATTAAGGAAGAGCTAAAACAGCCTCTTACAGAAAGACATGGTATGCAGTTGTGTCCCACCCCTCCCGAAAATGTCCAAGAAAGCAGCATACAGAAGGTAACAGACTGGTAAGGTAGGTACCTGTTGTTAGTTGTTTGTGGGCTGGAATTAGAAAGTCTTATTATGGATAAGAGGCTTTTACAAATAAAGCAACAATCATTCAAGTCTTGTCCTATTAAAAAAGAGCTGATTATGGGGAAATGTTCAGGATTCTTTTAGTAAAATGATATCTTAGTGGGTCTTTTCCTGCCAGTAAGAGTGGTTTAAATTAAGTATGCAATAAAGAATATGTATATATGTAAGTAATATACAGAAACCATATAGAATAAATCTTGATGATTAAATAATGCATTAAAATTAGGAACCATTATATTGATTTTATCTATATATTAAAAACTTATCATTTGTTTAATTTGAAATAGCATTATAAAAAACTGTGAAAAAATATTCAATAAGATTTAGATATTATTAACTATTTACCTAGTAACTATTTGAGATCACTGATTTTTATGGAATCCAGAAAACTGAATTTGTGATATAGAAAAAAGTTTAACAAAAAATTCAAAGTAAAAAGTAAAATGAGTTAAGAAATTTTAAAAAGCACTTTTATTCTATTGAATTGATGGACTATACCTCTAGGGCTACTCCTTCTGATCATTCATTGGTGAAGTCCCTACCAGGCTGAGCATGGAAGCTAATGTTATCATTACAGAAGTCCACTTACACCATGACCACAGATGCTTCTTCCCATTTCATATCACCTGCTCTGTGGTCAATTGACTCCACATTTTGTCAGCTATTTTCTCCTTCACAATCCTATATTTCAAATATCTCATAGTGCAAAATAAACACAATGCACATTTTTAACGAAATTAAAATTCTGAAGATGGAGGGTTTAAGGGAAGTAAAAGGAGAGATAGTATAATATTAGCACTGCTGGAATCAATGAAAAGTAACATAAAATATTTCAATTTTAAAACAGTTAAGCATGGCTGAGTACCATTCCATTGCGTAAATGCCCCATAATTGTTTCATCCACTCATCTACTAATGGATACTTGGGCTGCTTACGTATCTTGGTGATTATAAATAACACTGCCTTGAATATAGGGGTGTTTATGTTCTTTTAAACTAGTGTTTTTGGTTTCTTTGCATATATCCCCAGGAGTGGGATCCCCAGGTCAAAAAGCAGATCTATTTTTAATTTTAGAGGTAACTTCATGCTGTTTTCCACAGTGGCCACATCAATTTGCATTCCCACCAACAGTGTAAAAGGGTTCCTCTTTCTCCACATCCTCACCAGCACTTGTTGTTTGTTGATTGATGATAGCCATTCTGACAGGTGTGAGGTGATATCTCATTGTTGTTTTAATTTGCATTAGTGATGTTGAGCACCTATTCATATGTCTATTGGCCATATTTTTGTCCTTTCAGAGAAGTGTTTATTCAGGTCCTTTGCCTTTTTTTAAAATTTAGATTGTTTGTTTTTTTTGGTGTTGAGTTTCATAAATTCTTTATAAATTTTGTATATTAACACCTTATCAGATATATTAGCAAATATGTTTTCCCATTCTGTGGGCTGTTTTTTTATTTTGTTGATGGTCTCTTGTGCTGTGCAAAAACTTTTTAGTTTGATTTTCTTTTGTTTCCCTTGCCTGTGGAGATATATCAGAGAAAATATTGCTACAATCTATGTCTGAGATTAAACTGCCTATATTTTCTTCTAGGATTTTTATGGTTTTAGGTCTAATATTTAAGTCTTTAATTAATTTGGAATTCATTTTTGTGTGTGGTGTAAGAAGGTGGTCTAGTTAAATTTTTCTCTACATATCTTAAATTTTCCCAACATCATTTATTGAATAAACTATCTTTAGCCCATTTTATGTGTTTGGTTCCTCTGTTGAATATTAATTGACTATAAAGTTGTGGGTTTATTTTTGGTCTTTCTATTCTGTTTACCCTTTGCATGGATGGACATGGAGAACATTATGCTGAATGAAACAAGCCAGTCATAGAAGGACAAATACCATATGATTTCTCTCATATGTGGAATCTAATGATCAAACTGAACTAATAAGCAAAATAGAGACAGACTCAAAGAGAGAGAGCAGGAAGACTTCTATGGGAAGTTAGGGCCTGGCGAGATCAAGCAAAAGGCAGAAAGGACTCATGGACATGGACAACAGTGTGGTGTTTGCAGGGAAAAGGGATATGTAACAGGGTACAGAGCTTGGGTCCCCTGACAATAGGGGAATAACCCCACAATCCTGCCTGTAGGTGGGATTGGGGGAAGAGAACAGTGGAAGGTACGATATTTTAAGACGCATTGCGTAATAAAGGCAAACTTAACAGCTGTGCCTTCCTGAAGGGAAGAAGTCTGCTGCCAGGGTGAATTGTGTCTGTGACTGTGAGAATGTGCAGTGACGTGTGGCATAGCCAGGTAGGTGGATCCCTCTCTGGACGCCTGTGCATCACTGGGAACTCTTGCCCTGACTGAAGATGGCAGACAAAAGAAAATCAAAGACACTGGGGAGCTACCAAAAATGGTGGGCAGTAATGCACAATAGGAAGAGCCAGACATGAGATCACACAGGAAGTTCCAAGCTGATCATTTAAATTAGGGAAGGATGAAGGGAGACACAAAGTTAGAGGAGGTCTGCAGAGTTGTCTGCAGAGGAGAGAGTCATGAGGTCAGAAGAGGTCTGCAGGGGAGTCAGCCTGAGATCTGTCTGCCTGGAGGTCGGCCTAGAGAAGATGGTGGCAGAACAGACATAACTGCAGGGACCCACCAGGTCAAGTGCAGATACATGAGTGGTGCTTGGAGCTGCACTGTGACCAGGAATGCTGAATTGTAGACTTCTGCCTCTCTGAAGGACGTATGGAGAAGGCACTCTTTTGGTACCTTGGGGTACATACCATGGGGACTGTTGGTAAAGGACTTTAGAGCTTGGTGCAAGTTCTCTCCCCCTGGGTTTATGGCATTTGGACATTTTGGGCTTCTGGACCTGTTCCCCATATGAACTGAAGCCCTCGTGGGACCAGGAGGTGCAGGGCCCACCAGGGGCTTAGGCCCCACAAAGAGAAGTCCTAGAGGGAGGGTCCCACACTGAGGCAGTGGACAGGGCACATTGTTTTCTGCACTGCTACCTGGAGGCTGAGAACAGTGCACCCCAGATCCTGAAGGAGAGAGCTGCTGCGAGAGTGTGGGGACTCTGAAACCCACAAGTGCACCTTCCAGAAGATAGGGATCTGTCTGCATGATCAGTTGATGGCCAAATAAGGACATGGGGAACTTCTAAGCATGGTTTTACCTTGTAGCCTTTTGGAAAGCAAGGGAAGTCCTGGGTTTCATGGAAGAGGAGGGCTCTGAGAAGGAGTACTCTCAGTCTCCCCAAGGTTGGAAGCCTGTTAATAAAAACCTGTTTCCTTTAATTAATTGTTGAGTCATGTAAATTGAAGGTGCCAGGTGGCTGAGACCTGGTTTACATGGTTACAAGCATAATGGGAGTTCAATGGTGATGCAAAAAAAAAAAATAATAATAATACAATACAATTAAAAAAAATAAAATAGTTAAGCACCAATGAAGTAAAAATTTGCAAAATATCTTAACAAGATTGTTTTTTTATTTTTAAGCTAATCTTCCAAACCTTGTTTTTTTCTCTCTTCATATAACTTTTACTTTTTGCTTAATGTGGATTTATTTTGAGTGAGCTTTTAAAATATTTTGGTACTGGTTATACTTAGGTACTAAGTTTTTACTTAAAAAATAAAAAGATTCAATAATAACATGCTAAAAAATAAGTATACCACAGTTGATCAGAAAGTTCCTTAAATATAGAAAATAAAATTGGGTTTGGATTAGGAAGATGATACAGGAAAGCAATCAGTACCTGCAAACACCAGAGATAAAGTTTCCTTCCCAAGCAACCTCAGATAAGTTTTAAGTTCATGGTCAATAAATCCAAAGAGCAGAAGATGAGAAGAATAAATTGTCTGGACAATTTATTACAGAACTTTAATTAAAACTTCTGGGCAAGCCTGAGCACTCGTCCTCCCATCTTCTCGTCCTACATAAATAGCACAGGCAACAATTGTTGTGGCCAGATTTAAAACTGAGACCCACCCTTTAAATTAAGTGACAGATATGCCACAGGAAGCTCCAAAGGTGGGAGTCAGGCCCCAAGAGAAAGAAACCATAACTTCTGAGGATGATTTTAAAAAGCACACGATATAAACTTTGCCTAGTAATAAAACTTAAGCGAACATCACACACGTAAAATCCTTCTCACATTGGTAGCTGGTGCTACCTGCCCCGTGCCATCCTCTTATATAAAGTCCCTCATCACCCTTCCTTGTGGAAGTGATATGTGGAAACAGACCTGTAGAACTGAAAAAGAAACACATATCAACTCCTTATGTTAAACATCATGGTCTTTTTGGTAAAAATGACACAAAAATAAAGGTTACCAGACATACATAAAGTAAGAAAGACATGGGAAAAATGCTGATACCAAATAATTCAGGAAGAAACATTTAAAAAACCAATCATAACACTACTTTCAAATAAATTTTTATGGAGAGATTTGGTAATCTAAATATTTATTTGTAAAACAGACTTAGCTGTTACAAAATGAAGAGCAAAGAAAACAAATAAAAATTGCTTTATTTTTGAAATAGGAAAAAGGAAAATATCAAAGAATAAACTGAATTAGCAGGGCTAAAAAGTAATTCCTTGATAAGATCCATACAATATGCTTATTTAGTAATTATATAGATTAGGTACTGTTCTATAAACTTGATGTATTCTTAAATTATCCAACACTTACAAGAAAGTTATAAATCTGAGACTGCTGTCATCTATACTCACAGATGAGGAGACTGAGGCACAGAGAAGCTGACTAGCTTAAGACTATACAGCTGGTAATGAGCAGCCACATTCTGAATCCAGGTGGGTGCTCACACCTACTGATTGGGTTTCAGTGATCTTAAAGACTAAGTTGTGGGTTTTTTTTTTTTTTTGCTTCTTGGCAGAGTATGAGTATTCACACCAAGATCACCAGGTGGGCGGAGCTCAGTCTACAAGAACTTCAACTATGGCCTGGGCTTCCAGGCCAGATTGGGCTCTGGCGGGGGCCCTGGATGCTTCAGCTGCAGCAGCACCAGCTCCTCCAAGAAGGTGGTTGTGAAGAAGATTGAGACCCGCAACGGGAAGGAAGCTGGTGTCTGAGTCATCAGGCATTCTGCCCAAGGGAAGGACTACTGTTGTCCCTTCAGTCCTCCCTGCCAGAGGGAAAGGAGCTGTGCGGGAAAGTGGACGGCACAGGAGACCCTCCTGCAGCTCAGCCCCAGCCCTCAGCTCACCCTTGGCATGGGGAAGTTTACTGCCTGGGCCACCGCCTCTTACCCATGCCCCCACTAAAAGTCAAATCAAGTGTTTCTCCCCCCCCATATAAAGTCTTAGCTGGCTCTGTCAAAAAAAAGTTAGTATAAAGAATTCACTCTTGAATATAACCAGGGCAAATTCCAGAATACTATAAGAAAGATGAAAATTTCTAAAGGTAACCAGAGACAAAAGTCAGATGAGCTACAACACACACACACACAAAAATGAGAATGACATCAAATTTTGCAACAGAAACAATTGTATCTGAGAGCAAAATAAAACCTTTTGAGGCTGAGAAAATTTATAAAATGTATTGATATGTTTAGCAATAGACACATACAGTATTTTTTGTTTGTGTTATAAAAGCATCTGTAAAAAAGATCAGAAATTATATCAGAAAAAATATTGTTAAGATAGCTGTGTTTGAACTTGTCCTGCCAAATGGACAGATGCCAGCCTCTTAAACCAACATTTCAGTAAGAAGAGAAAAATATTAATTTAGTAATATCTTTGGAAAAACACCAACAGCAGTGAAGGACATTTAAGAGTAACTGCAATATTAAAAACTTTATTAAAGATTTCATATGCTAACACTTATGGAAATAATAAGCATTGAATTTAGAATAAACAAGGGGACCGAAGATAGAAGAAATGAAAATTCTGTGTGGTTTAGAAAGGGTAGAATAAATCACAATATAATTAGAAAAGAATAATTTGTGACACTTTCTATAAAATGAGTTTAACCACATGGGCCTAATCCAATTTCTTTTCCTTATGAGCACTTGCATCTACATCTGCAATAAGTATAGAAGCACAATGCTGGGTAGTCTATGTATTTTGTAACATAGAAATTCAAATAAAAACCACAATGAGATATCATCTCACACCTATCAGAATGGTAACCATCAATAAATCAACAAACAACAAATGCTGGTGAGGGTGTCTAGAAAAAGGAACCCTTTTGCATTGTTGGTGGGAATGCAGATTGGTGCACTCACTGTGGAAAGCAGTATGGAGATAACTTGAGAATTAAAAAATGGATCTGCCTTTTGACCCAGAGATTCCACTTCTGGAAATATATCCAAAGGAACCCAGAACACTAATTCAAAAGAATGCAAGCGCTCCTGTCTTCACTGCAGCATTACTTATAATCACCAAGATATGGAAGTATCCTAAGTGTCCATCAGAAGATGAGTGGATAAAACAACTCTGGGACATCTACATAATGGTATACTACTGAGTAATAAAAAAGAAGAAAATGTATCCTTTTCAGCAGTATGGTTAGACCTAGAGAATATTAGGCTAAGTGGAATAACCCACAGAAAGACAAATACCATATAATTTCAGTCAGATGTAGAGTCTAATGAACAAACTGAACTAACAAGCAAAATAGAGACAGACTCATAAACAGAGAGCAGGATGACAGCTAAGAGGGGGAGGTTATGCGTTAGAGAGATAGAGCAAAAAGGAAAAAAGGACTCATAACCATGGATAACATGGCAGTGATTGCAGGGAGGAAGGATGTATAAAGACACTAAATGATAATGGCAAAAATACAATAAAAAAGAAGAAAATAAAATAAAAAATAAAATCAATGGTGTGGGGATTGACTGTGGGAGTTGGGTTGGGCTGGGTAGAGGAGGGCAATGGGGGGAAACTGGGACAACTGTAACAGAATATCAACAATAAATAAATAAAAAATAAAATTGCTCTGCACACCCTCAAAAAAGAAAATTGATGTTAAACATTAATAACTAGAGCTACAGAGTTAAATGCATTATTTACAGACAACATGAACATAAAATCACTCATATCCTTCTGTGTGAACACAATTTTCTACCATTGCTGCAATCAAAACTAGTGTTACATTAATTAAAAATATATATATGTAGCCCTGGCTGGTGTAGTTCAGTGGATTGAGCATCGGCTGTGACCCAAAGGGTCTCCAGTTCAATTCCCAGTCAGGGCACATGCCTGTTTGTGGGCCAGGTCCCCAGTACGGGGCTCATGAGAGGCAACCACACATAGATATTTCTCTCCTCTTCCCCTCTCTCTAAAAATGAATAAATGAAATCTTTAACATATATAAATATATATATTTACATATATAGTCTTACTGCTCATATTAGAATTTTTATTATTTTTATATATATTCAGACATAATATTGCATAATAAATATTTATTATTTGTTAATCATTCTATGTATGATGGTAACATTCTCTCCATGAAGTATCCAGCCATGCACTATGAAAAATAGAGACATTTGTTGAAAAATATACAAGATACAAGAAACATTGTACATAAAACAATGACATCTCAGCACCCTTTAAAGGAGGCACCTTGGCACCTCACACAGTTTTCCCAATCATCATCAGCTGTCCCATTGTATTTTCCTGAGGAAATCTCTTCCCTTTCAAAGGTGGTTTTAGCTTTGGAAAAAGCCAGAAGTCACAGGGTGACCAATATGGGCTGTAGGGGTTGAGTCACCTGGATGATTTGGTGTTTCACCAAAAAACTCTGCAAGAGATGTGATACATGAGCAGGTGTGTGGTAATGAAGATGTCAGTGACCAGTTGCCCAAAGCTGCCGCCTTCTGAATCATTCAGATAGTTTCCATGGAGGAATATTCAAGCTTAACACAAAGTTTGATACATATTTGTTGTCCTACTAACTCATTCATTTTTTACGCAACAACCACACAGCACACATGCTTATTCAATGGCATCTACCACACCCCACTGACTAGTACAGTAAAGTCATCATTGTTCATGCATGTGCATTCCAGCCCAATCTCCTCAGGTGTCAGGTTACACTGATGTTCATGTCAGGCAAACAATTCTTGTTGTATTAACGATGGCTGAACATTTTCCAGACAGACCTCATATATTTCAAAATATTGAGGTTAAAGGATTGAGGAGCAGGGACTGGAAAGAGCTAAACTGGCAATCAGTTTAACTCTGGTGAATTTTCATCTCATTGTAATTTCTGTCTTTGTAAATGAGTAACATGTTCTCTTTCTGTTATCTTTTTACTCCCATTCTATGTCTTCACCCCATCTTCACACACTAAATTAGGCTAATGTAAGGTAATGAAAATCATGCTTGGTAGAAAATACTATTGGTTTATCTGTTTGTTTCTCATAGTCCTAACTTCTCATGTAAATTACCTTAATTATCTCTTACTCTCCAAGTTTACATGCAGATACTCAAGGTGAGGAAGTTCTCATTGAATTTCAGTTGTCAGCATCAGTGATTTCTCAAAAAATATACACCTGTTGTTGAGATAGTAATGGATGTAGTTAACAGTATTAAAATTGTGTAAATTCTTTCAAGAGGCCAAAATGGGGTTAGAGCATAGAAGGAAAGATAAATCTAATCATTTTATGGTCAGTCACCTCACATTAGACCAAGTTCAAGGCCGTTGTACCAAAAGATAATGTGAGAACTGTGACAGCTTTTGTTTGTCTTTTATTTTCGGTTGTCTTTGTAAATACGAGGCCTAATTGCCAAGAAATAGGCTCTCTGTGTTTCATAACTCTAAAACACTAGGACATGTGTGGGATTCTCTCAGGTGAAAGACATGTAGGAATAGACAACAGAACCCACACCTTTTACCGGCTACATATTGTGACATTGAGCTTTCCTCATTCATTGACAATTGGAATTGAGTTTAACATACCAAAATACTTCAACTGCCGGAGCCATTAGAAATTCCCCTACTAAAAGTACTTTTAGAATGCTCAGAGGCTCTAAAATGGCTAAGCTCTCCACTGGTTCATTGATACTTTGTCTCCTAAACTACTGGCAGGCTTACTTGCTGTTTATACCACCCATCCCAAATACAAGGCAGAATCAGAAAAGAAAAAGTTTTCCTTTGAAGTGCTACATCTGCTTGACAAGTGTTGTCACGACCAGTGCCTTAAAATTTCAGCAGCCAGCAGTCTACCGTGGGGCGCTATTCCATTCACAAGTAAATGAGATGAATTCCATGTTCCAGTCTTCAGGCAGTGGTGGTGTGTGTTTGTTTCTTTGTTCTACTGTTACAGCAATATTGGTGTAACAGAGTTTTCAACTACATCTTGTTCCAAAAGTGAAATTTAATAAACACAACTCTAAAGTGATATATGTGTTTGGTACTTCTTGCTTCAATATAATGTAGGGAGAATCTTTTGTGGGCATCATATTGTTCTTTTATCTAAGGAAATCATGTTGAAATTGGTGAATACATTGTCCCGACAAGAAGAAAATTTAGCTTATTTTAGGCAAAGAGCTTCACATATACTATAATAACAAAATAAATTCCTCGTTAAGTGTACCACATTTATGTGAAAAGCAAAAGTTTGATTTGATTTCTCATTTAATTTTATTTTATTTGTTCTGAGGAAAGAAAAGCTTATGTGTAGTTTGAAAAAGTTTTAAAGCATTCACCAAAGATGTGAAATTTCTGTAATGTAATTACTTTTCACAGCAACACCACTCTCTTTTGTTAAATCATGTGATTCTCTTAACCTCCTAGCTATAAATGAAGGTCATTGTTTTCACAAGAGTAAATTCTTGAATGTTCAAAATAGCCAATCAGTTGAAAGGATCATAACAATATTATATGTGGATATATTATAAATCAATTGGATAAATAAAAAAGGGGTAAATTATTATTATTTTATGGTAAGAAGATAATTCACTCTAAATTTAAAGTGTGGAAGACACAAATTTTGGTGCATACGTATTTTAAAAGTTGATAGAAAAATGTGTACAAAAACAATTAACAATAATAATAAATGTCATTTATTTAGCATTGAGGAGGGTCTAAATACTTGGCTTGCCTACCTCATTCAAATAGAGATAAAAGGACAAAACTCAAATGAAACCCAAATTCATGGTCTTCATGTGGTCAAAAGCAGTCACAGTCATCCAAATACTTAGTTTTAACTGTTAAAGTGATTGCAAATATAAAAAGTACAGTTGGAGTTGAACCATGAATTTGAAACCAAATAATCTAATAGTTAAGTCCAACTTTGAAAATTATATCATGCTGATATTCCATAAAATAAATAAATATAAAGAATAATACTGTAAGTATTGTTGCACAAATTGAAGTATTCTCATTCTTTATCAAGAGTGTTATTTTAAAAGACCGGCCTCTGTAGGTGGTAAATAAATCTCTTCCAGTTTTAGAAGACACACTTGAATTAAAAACGGTTTTTAATTCAAAGAAGCTTTGAACTACTTTAAATTGTGCTAAATAATACAACAGATTTATGTTGATTTTACTGAAGCTGGTCAGGTCCTTGGTACAATTCTTTTTATTTCTTACAGATCCCTAAAAAAAAAAAAAAAAAAAAACCTGCTTTGCTTTCTAAGGGTTTGCAGATAAGCCTTTCAATGATCTATTGTTTTTTACAAGCAAATGAGGTCACTCAAGGAAAACTCCATAGAATCTTTTTCTCGCTTTTGGCTTCTTAAAATATATTATCCTTTTTGATCGCTTCCTAAGAGGAAAACTAACTAATAATGTAAATGTAATAATTATAACTTGGTGGTTTCTAAATATCACTACAATATCAGTGACATCCTACCACATATGTATGTACCCATAGTCAGTCTTTTTGATATTTCCTACAGCAACTATTTTACACTTTTACTCTGCACATTCTCCTTACTCAACTTGGTCCAGAGCAAATAGACAGAGCACATATAGTGCTCAAGGCTTTAACTTACCTCAGAGCCCTGAGATCAAATTTACCTGTAACTGAATCCTTCCTTCCATGCCTCTTGCCTCAACATTCTTATGCAAGTTTTCTTTTCTTTTTCTCTTCATCTCCAGATTCCTGAAAATAATAACAGAAAAAAAGCAACTAAACACTCTCCGATTTTTCAAATCAAAGCACATCATAATCACAGCCTTTGCCTTCCATTCCAAAGTATATTTCTGCTGAAGTCACTCATGCAACACCTGATCATCGGTTTTCATTTTATCTGACCTACTGTTGGCTTTTGACATTGCTACTAACCCACTCCATTTGTGAAACTCTCTTCTCTCTGACAGCTCATGAATTTACTCTTCTGTGTTCTTCTGTAGTTATGAATATACTAACTACTCCTCTTCGGATTCTTAACAGATCTCTCTTCTGTACGCTTAATAACTTTTAGTGTTCTCTGTCATTCATTGACCAACCTCTTGCTCCAATTCCTTTCCTGAGTGGAATCATCTTCACAATCATCTATTCTTATGATTTCTAGTCTATGGATGATTGCCATGTCTATACAGTCCCTCGTTCTGGGATACATTACCACGTGCATCTCATAAACAGCTTAAGATTGACATGACTCCACCTAAATTAATTAGCTTCGACTTCTAAGTCTATTCCTCCTGTATTCACTGCTTTTCTTAATGATATCTTCATCTTCTTAATTTTACAAATAAGAAATACTAAAATCAACCTCAGCTGCTTTTTTCCTCCTCAATCTTCACTATCTGTCCCTCAATGAAATCCATTAATGTGTCATACTATTTTATCATTTAAAAAGATTTTGGGATATAGCTTAAAATTCTCATCTAGACATTGCATAGACATACAGTTCAATTTAAATTTTAGAACATGTAGTCAAGAAAAAATAAGAAACATAAACTTTGAAGAAAATTTCACGATGCATTTGTATTCGTCTTTTAAAGAATGAACATGCAATTAAATAAAAATATTTTATTAATCAGCACTTACTTTATGATCCTGTATTAAATTGTAAAGCCATATAGTTAAAAAGAAAAAATACATTAGAATCCATTTGCAATTAATTTATTTTTCATTATTTATATTGGACTTTTTTTTTAGTTTAAATTTTCATCATAATGTATCAAAGCTTCTAAGTTTTCTCCCTTGCCTAGGAATATCCCCTGTCTGTTTTTTCCCCCTGCTTTTTGTTTTCATTTCATGCAGGTTTATCTTTCTAAAAGTCAGAATTGCATAATCAACTACGCTATACAAAAACTAGTCACATGTGCAAAGAAAACGGAGCTTTTGCATTTGAACTATAACTGATTCAGTCTTATAAGCCCTTCTACTTAATATGTACTAAGAAAAAATGTTTAATTCAGTTTTAAAAACTAATTTTGTAATAATTTAATTAGTGTATTTTACATATTCATTCATTTAAAAAAAAAACTTGATTAGTCTCTTAAATTTTAGTTATGCCAATCTTACCACCTTCTGTCCACCCTGCCTCACATAAGTGTTTCAGAATATGGAGGCAGCTATGGTGTAGCTAACCAATGGTTTCTGCTGTGGTGATTCTAATGACTCCTGTCATTAGAAGCTGTCTGGTCCCTCACAGCTTCTCCAGGTACTGCTGGTACTTCCCAAATGACTCAGTTTCACCTTAACTGACTTACATTGTAGATGTCTCAGGGTGTCTTCCATGTCCTTCTGACTCCTCAACTCTTCTGATTGCTATGCAGTCTTGACTTGGGGGTAGAATTTCCTTTTGAAACAGTAGGCACCAGGAAGGCCAACTAACCTTGACCTCAACTACCCTCTTGGTCTCCTCTATGGAGCACCAGGAGGCTCTGCAGGCTGTCCTCTGCACTGAGACAATCAGGGAAATCAAAACTGGATTCCAACTAACCATGATGTATGCACCACTGACCGTCCTCTGCATGGAATGGGGGAACAGCCTAGAAGATGACTACCTTCTAAAGTGTCATATGTAAGTGGTGGACAGTAACCCCTGTCTTTAGCTGTTTCCATGGAATCCTGGAGCCTGAAGATATTTATAGGTTATTTTTTTTCTCCATGAAAGTGTGAGGGATACATTCTGAGGACTTTGCTCTTCTGCTTCCCTCTCCTTTATTTTTAACACAACCCCCCCATATTGGAAGGCTAGCTTTTCTATTTTCTACTTCCTGCCTGATCAGGTCTTCCTTTATCTAAAAGTTTTTTATCAAGTTTGCCAGTTCAAGTCATTACTTGATAAAAAAACGATAATGAAATTTATACTTACTTTTTTTTTATTAAACAAGATAATAACCTTGTCTTCCTTGAAATAATAAATTTCAAGGTTTGTTGGAGGTGAAAGCCAGCATAAGAATGTTACTTAAGGGCTGTAGTGAAGCCCTGACAGATGATATTTCTTTATTGTAACGCAAAGGCAGGACGTAAGCTTTGATTGCCCAGCCTCCCACTTCAAAGATCTTTATCTCTAAAAAAACAGTTGCCAGCCACTTGATTAGGTAAAGAGCCTCCTCTGGACACTGTCTCCAATGCTCCTGTGTTTTAGAGATTTTGGTTGGTTTCAATAAATGACCCTTTGGGTCCCTTGCTTTTCTCTTCCTTTGTTTTAAATTCTCACTCTAATGTTTTAAATTCACAGATGGAGAGTGAGTCCCTGAAACTTAGGCTTCCCACCCTCAGCTTCAGCAAAAGCGGAAATCCAGGCTTGTGTTCCATCTCTTTTTCCCTACTGGTGACCTTGCTGTAGCCTCAGATGTGTTTTGTACCCTCCAGGACCTGTAAATAATAAAACTTTTTCCAAGGTTTCCTGATGGTTATTGCTGAAGGTGTCTTGCAATCGTAATAAGCACAAAGCTGATCCAGCCCCACCACTGATTATCTGTAGGCTAAGCACAAAACAAAAGAAGTGAAAGATCAAGTTTAATGTTTTCAAATTGTTCTCTTCATAATACTTTATTAATAAAGTTTGATTATTTTTTACCCATATGTTACAGCTTAAGAAACAACAATCCATTTCCTATTTTTGTGAATAAAGTTTTATTAGAGCAGAGCTACATTCATTCATTTGCATACAGCTGGTCTTCAACCGTTATTGTTTCCTCATAATGATGATGACAAAAACTAAATCAATTCCCAGCAGAGGCCACGGTCTATGTGGAGTTTGTGTCTTCTCCCCATGTCTGAGTGGATTTTCTCTGAGATCTTCGGATTCTTTCCACATCTCAAAGAAATGCATTTTAGTTGAATGGGTGTGTCTCCGTTGTCCCAGCCTGAGTGTGAGCAAACCCTGTGATCCAAGGGTGTCCTGTTTAGAGTCGTGTCATAACTTTGCTAGGTAGGACAGATAACTACTAGAGTGGGGAAGGGGAAATGTGGGAATAAGATGGAAAGTTTACCTTGTCCACACACTGAGGAACTCAGCAGTCCCGAGAAGTGCAAAAACAAGATCACAAGATGGCCCAATGGCTACCAAACAAGCTCAGATTGCAGAAATGGGAATCTTGAAATCCTGTATGCCAGTCCTTGTAACAGGAAAGGGAAACCTTGACACGTGCTGCAAAAGAGTATGTAACCTTTAAAATTCCCATCAGGCTCGCAACAGCGCTCAGCCTAGCTGAGTTGCCTGCTTATGCTTTATGCCAAGTGCATCTCTTTAAATAAACTACTTGCTTTGCTTAATTACCGTGTTGTGTCTCCCACCTGAATTCTTTCTCACAGAGAAGTGTGACAGGAACCAGGGAGGGGGAAGCTCATGAACTTGGGTCTTCTCTGGAGACATCTTGAGCTGTCAGGTTAAGTTCCAGCCACCCATGACCCTGAACTGGAATCGGCAAGTTGGAAACATCACCTTCTTTGTTTTTATTAATCTTTGCTAAATGTATGTATAGATCACATGTATTTCAATGTGTAATATTAGAAATCCTTTGGGACTTTTTTTATAAGTTTGATGATATTTTTGTAACAAGAACTTTGCCACAGAAACTTAACTCTTGTGTATATAAATTAACCTATTGTAAACTTGGTTTCCTTATATGTTGTTTCACTTCAAGTCACAATTTATAAAACCTATCAACAACATTAAGTGAGTGCTTACCATATTGTATTTGGCTATTTCACACTACCTTGGTAAAACTGAGTAGTTGTAACCAAGGTAGCATGTCCCACAAAGCTTAAAATATTTATTATTTGTCCTTCACAAAGGCTAAGAATCCACCTGGCTCCAGATGATCAATACAGAAACAATTCTTGCTCACATCCTTAATAAGCCCTCTTATAAAAAGCAATCTATAATTTTTATTTTTAAAATAAACTATAACTCCTTTATCTCAGGAAAATAGTTTATTTTGTTTTGTTTTTTTAATTGCAGTTTTGGCCCAAAATATCCTTCACTCTCTTCCATGCTGTTGTTTTGAAGTCTGTTCCTACATCAGTGGCCACTGAGAAGTTTTCTCTGAGATGTCCAGGTACGGTTAATTGTTCCTTTTTCTGTGCTTATTTTCATGTTATGGGAATTTAAGGTTTTTCACAATGTTTCATCATTTCTTAATAATTTATCTTCCTTTATACTATGATTTTCTGTTAAATAGAGACTGAGTCTAATTTACCTCACCAGTTCATGGTAGGACCTTGCCCATGCATCACAAAATAAACTTCCATTTAATTAATTAATCAGTTAATAATAATAATGGCATAATAATTATAACCTGTAATTAATCATTTAATAATAATGGCATAATAATAATAACCTGTGGTTGGTTTATTAATTAAAACACTGGTTATGTTTATTTGCTTAAAATTATGCCAATAAACTAATCCATTTAACGAATATGAATGAAATGTTTGTTGTATGTCAGGCATTACAATAAGTGCTGGAGATGTAACGAAAATGTGGGTTCTTGGGAAAACGTTAGCCTTAACCTTTAATAAGCATCGTTAATATTATTTTGCATTCTCAGTTTTTACTTACAACAGATCTCTTCTATACATGATTCCTTGTTCAGTTATATAATTTAATCTCCAAACCTAAATTATCTAGAGTAGAACTTATTTATGATGAATCATCCAAAAACATGCAAAGATTAAATTATTACATAGTGAAAATGTTTCCATGATTAGTACTTAATTTAACTGATATGTACTTGCATGTCAATCTGTACATGGATATTCTATAGTTGTTCTAGGTTTTTAGTACAATAGAATGTGCACCGATATCATCTTGTAACGGGGGAGTGTCTGGCTACATTGCTGGACAGTGGGGGAGACCTCAATTTGGAGGAACTCGGATCTTGCAGGAAAGGACAAACTCCCCCAGAGAAGGGAGGGGCCTCAAGCGAGGCTTCAGCATCAAGCAACAGTAAAAAAGCTAGCGTGTTCAGTGTGCATCGCCCCGGCAACCAAGCTCA
Source organism: Anoura caudifer (assembly GCA_004027475.1). Classification (NCBI taxonomy): domain Eukaryota; kingdom Metazoa; phylum Chordata; class Mammalia; order Chiroptera; family Phyllostomidae; genus Anoura; species Anoura caudifer. Next base: position 70,738 of record PVKU01001449.1, read on the forward strand.
TTGTGACTCAGCAGGAGGCGGGGCAAAAAGGCCCCGGGATATCACTTCGGGATAGCCCTGCGCTCACTGGACCGCCTCCTGAGAGGGCCTAGGAAGTACTGGAGGCAGCAGAGGATCAAAACCGAAGCTGGGGTATTCTTCCGTGTCTCTGTAGATAAGTAAACAACTAATGCAGCTTGTGACCGATGGCACAGGCTGTGGGGGCTGGATGCTGTGCCGTGGGGCAAGAAACTTGTGCCCCTGTGCTCAGCTGGGGAACTCCTATCCCCTTCTGGTCATCTTGGCCAGAGGAGGGACAAAGACACTGAGCAGGCTGGTGCCCGTGGTAGACATTGTCCTGGAATTGGTTAGGATTTGGACACTCCTACAGCACGTGGGATTTTGGGGGAAAAGATTTAAAACGGTGGGAGCACAGAAGCTCACTCTCTTCCTTGCCCCGATGGGAGTGGGGTGCAGAATGTTCTTAGGACCCACAGGACAGTGGGCCCTGCTCAAGATTCTTGCCTTGCCCTGCTCACATGGTCTGGAGTCGGCTTGCACCATGCCAGCAGCCATCTGGCAGGATGCTGCTACCCTGCGTCCCACAGTGCATGGGCCCTGGACTACTTCCATTCTCTTACCCTGAGTGCAGCACAAGGTGTGCAGGCAGGGAAAGCTCCTTGGCTTCAGGGATACAAGCAGCCTTGGGCCCTGAGACCCCTGGGAGAACCCCTATCACAACTGCTGCAGAAATCTGAGAAGGTGCCCCAGTCCGGAAATGCTGGACTCACAAGTATAGGCACTGGGTGTGTGTGGGGGCGGGGGGGAGAGAGAGAGAGTGTGTGAGTCTGGAGAGAAGGAGGCCCATCTGTGTAGAGGCCTTGGGCTCCAAGAAGGACAGATAAGCATGACAGAGACCTCTGGGCATGGCTTTGGATTTCAGTCTTTTTGGCAACAAAGGGATTTCTGGGTTGTTTTGCAAAAGAGAATGGCTTGGTGCATGGGAGATATCAGCTCCCCCAAATTGGGCACCCTGTTATTAAAAATGTTTTTCCCACCAATATCTGTTTTATGGTGGAAGCCAAATCCCAAATTGTCCTGTAACATTCTTCCTAGTGTTACAGTTTCAGAAAAATCTATTAATAAGAGAGAAGCTAAAAAGTAAACAAAACAAAACAAAACAAACTTTTATATCTTTCAATAGGCAGGTTATATTATAATTTGAATATCTTGACCAATCACCCTCTGTTCTTTTAATAACTATATTCATGAACTTTTTGAATTTAATTTTACATTTTCACAAGAATAGTATTCTTAAAGATAGTTTCTTAAAATTAAGATACTTTATTAATACAATATATTTTTATAATGTTGGAATGCAAGAGTTGCATTCTCCCTAATTCTTATGATTGAACACATTTCTACATTCTTTTGACAGGAAATTTTAAAATAATTAAAAAAACTTTTGGTTAAATATAATTAGAAGTTCCTCTTTAATGATTTTGTTCTCAGTTCTCTATTCTTCATGAAATTCATAAGAATACTTGAGAAAAGCTGAGTGTAATAATATCAATAAAAGCAGTTTGAGAAATTTACCTCTATTTTAATTAATGTTACTCAAATAATATTAATTACATAAACTTTTCCTGTTTAAGTGTTGTGCTGTTCTAAAAAATGAGTTTTTGATAATCAGGTCATTGTTTTACAGATGTATATATATTTTTTCCTAAATGTAGTTATTGAGTGTCCACCACCTGCCAACACTGTAACCTGTTTGGGAGACAAAGATAAAATGGCAGCCCGAGAGGTGCACTAAATAGAGCTGTAAACTCTGATAGAGTAATAGACACCCACACCCTCGTCTGCTTGCAGAAATGTGGACTTGCTTTAATGTTTTCATGAGGTATTGAGTTTTGTCACTAAAAAATGCTAGCAGTTGACAATCTTCCTTGTGGCTGTATCATAGAAATCTACCAGTGATCTTTTCCTAAGCCTTTCTTAATGTTCATTAATGTAACTGAGTCATCAACAGACAGACTACTCAAGTCTGCTCTATGACAATTCACTGTGAGGTAATTCTACTAATACTAATGTTGTCTTTTAGAATGCTACTTACTATCTAACTGACACAGCCAAATTTGCATACTAATGATTAATATTAATTCAGCACTTGGTATATGGCTTACATATCGTAATTCAGTAAATTTTCAAATGTTTTTGAGGTGTGCAAAACCTCTAAATCTTGTTTTATGAATGTTAATTTGCCTGAAGATCCATGGCTCATAAATAACAGCACAGGGACTGGCCCCATGTCTCTGCCACTGATATTCTTTGTACAAAGAGCACTAAGTCCTAAATTATAGAGGACCTATATAGAGAGTTTATAGCATATATTTCATGAAACTAATTCATTTAGTAGTGGCATATCATGTACCAATGATGCAAAAGTAAATATGATCTCTACCCACAAAAGATCTACATTTTAATTGGACAGGTAAGGTGTGGTGGTAGCCCTATGAATAGAATAAGCAAGTCTACCTGTGTAATAATAATAAGGTTGTTAGGTAAACAGTAAGAAAGAATTACATATATATATATGTATGTATGTATATGTATAGTCTAGACATAAACCAGAACTGAGCATTTTTAATTCTAAATACCAAAATATAAAGAGTAATGTATACTGCGTCAAAGTTTTTAATATTGACAATGATTGGACATACCAGGTAGTGACTAGACAAACAGAAAGATGGGAATATGAAACATAGAGATATTGGATATTAACCAAATAAGTGTTAAGGGTCAGTAGAAAACACTGAAATTTGGAAAGCTGTATAAAAATAAACAAAGAGACTCAAGCTGCTAACGTATTTTCAAAACAGCCTTGTTAACCTAGCAGTGCTTGAGCATTCTGGGGTGTAAAAGCTCTGCTTGAGAAGTACTATATGTTTGAGAAAACAAGTATAAGATTGTTTTATAATTTTTTTTAAAGTGTTAAATGACAATCTATTACATGTAAAGTGATATGTTTTAAACTTTATTTTTCTGGTGTGCAGAAAGATACTTTTGTCAAAACTTGTGAGATTACAGTTAATGACTATGTAAAAGAGTGATTGCAAGTATTTGGTCTAAAAAAATTTGGGGGAAGAAAAGACACTTAGCACAAGACATAAATCTCTACACAGCAATACATGTTTTAAATGGCTATATAACTTCAAATTAAGAACTGTGTTTGTTATGGATTAACTACTTTTATTGCCTACCCATTTCATCTTCAGAGCATCCCTGTATCATTTTATATATTTATTTTATATACATATATATATATGCTCGAGATTATGTTTCACTCTATGAATGATTCAAAGAGTCTGTAGAAAAGGATTTTGTCCTGACAAAGCTTTTATTTTTGTTGGAATGTCAATCATCACTAAAATAAAAATGTATGCATATTTATATCTTCCTGATATGTAAACTTAAAATCAGAAAGGAGAATTTTAACAGCAAGCAAGAAACAGAAGATTAATCCTACCTTTTATGAACTGAATGTTTGTGTCACCCTCAAATTTATATGTTAAAGCCATAACCCCAAATTGAAAGTATTTGGAGGAAAGTCTTTTGGAAGGTAATTAGGTTTGAATGAGGTCATGGTGGTGGGATTCTCAGGATGGCATTAGTGTCCTTAAGATAAGAGGAATCCTTTTTCCTTTTTGCCTGATCCGCCCTCCCCCTACCCTCCCCCTTCTGCTGCAGTCATCCTGCTCTCTTTCTGTGAGTCTGTCTCTATTCTGCTTGTTATTTTGGTTTGTTCATTAGATTCCACATGAGTGAAATTATATGGTATCCGTCTTTCTCTGACTGGCTTATTTCACTTAGCACAATGTGGTGATTGCAGCTCTGAGGAAGGAGGGTGTAAGGAGGCCAAATGGTAATGGAAAAAATACAATATTTTTTTAAAAAGATAAAAGGAAGAGGTGAGAGCTTGTTCTCCCTGCCAAGTAAGAACACAGCACATTAATATCTGCAAGTCAGAAAAATATTTCTCACCAGAACCCAATAATGCTGGCACCCTTATCTCTCAGACCTCTTGCCTCTAGAACTTTTTTTTCAGTGACACTTTTCCTTGCTTTAATATTTTTGTCTTTTTCTTCTTTTGAAGTGAGCTCTCAATTACAAAATATCAAGCTACACTCAAAAATGCTAGCCACTGACACAGTATGGAAAAACCCACAAATAAGGTCAGATACCAGCAGCAGGAGGCAAGAGGTGGGAAGTGATTGAAGCAGTGGTTAACGAACATTCACAGGAAGCTAAAACTATCCAACAGGTTATGCCCTAATTTAACACAGGTTACACTAGTCACTGCCTTGATGGGTGGCCTCGGTGTGTATGGGTTCGGATTCTACACGGCAATACAATTTCTTCCAGTTAAGAATTCCTGGCTTGCACTGCTCACAGGATGACCAGTCTATTTCTTTTTTTTAAATACTGTTTATAGACTTGATAGAGGTACTGTGAGACTTCAGATGCCCTATACTTCAGCAACAGCATATAATTGGGTTTTCCTGGCTGGATACATAGCTCAGCAAAGATCCAAAATGCCTTTGGTGAGCTTCAGAGATTGGTACACCTGGCCTTCCACATTTATCTTGGCAATAGCATAAAGATTTGTGTTTATACTATTGTTGTTTTGCAACTTGCTGGAAACGGTGTCAGCACTTGAATGGCATTCCTTGACCTAAAATTAAAGTTCGTTTTCATTGGGACCATCCTTTCAGGTTGCAAGGAAGACCTGGCACTCCAATTTGCCATCTTCTACAAAAAGCGCACTGAGTGGGGTGAGGCAGCTGAAGTAGAAGGCACCAATATTGCTTTTCAGAGCCACCTGCAGGTTATTCAGAGTTCCATCTTCATGACTGGGCCCAAGGTGTTGAGAGGCAGGGAGACATCAGTACTCTGGTTCGGCTTCAGTGGTGTGTGGATGGATGGCCAGGAGTGCTGGGGGTGACACCAAGGCTACTCTTGTTAAATTGGATTGCAGGGTCTGTCATGTGCTGCGGAGCTTTGTTGGTGAAGTTCATTTCCATATAAATGTGCCTCTGACGATAAGTAAATGTTCTGGAACTCTCCAAGCCTTTAGTCTTTGCTGCAAGCAGCAGGCCGGCCTTAGGCGCCACATCTCCACCATGTGCCATGTCTATTCTTGTAGAGAGTTCAAACAGATCATTCAGATAAACGCTGACCACAACTGGAGTAGGTGGAGGAGCAAAGGTTGCAGATACTGATGCTGGGATGAAGGGTTGTTCCACCAGCTTATCTAGTCTTCTTCTCAAGAGATCCACTGCTCCCACCTGCATGGAGGATACCTGTGGCAAATTGATTGGGGGACTGAGGTCAAGGTCTAAAAGGTTTCCCAGAAGGTCACCTTGAGAGGGAATAACCTAAGGCTGCTCCAGGTTGGTGGCAGTGGTGGTGCCAACAGGGCTATCACCAGCATCAGTTCTCCCATGATATGTTGGCAAGGGTTTGTACCAGTCCAGGACTTCCTTCTACAAATGCATGGGGAGGCTTGTGGGACACAGATGCCAAAGAACCAGTGTGGCAGATTAGCTCAGCTAGCAGTGTTGGCACAATGAGATCTGTCTCTCAGAGATCAGTGGCTTCTCAGACAAGACTACTTCTTTGGCTGTGACAGGGTCCATTGAGAGAGGCTGCTAATAAAGATAGCCCCTATCTCGAAGACTGGACGATCAGAATCCTGTGCTGCCAAGCTGAAGACTTCTGTGCCAGCTCCTGTGTTTCCGACGGCTTCTTGAGAAACAACTTCACTATGGCAGTAAGCAGAGTGAGCTGCACCTGGGCACTTTCATCCTGAAAACCCTCCAGGAAGCTCTCTAGTAACTCATATGAATCATCAATTCATTCAGCAGCATCTCCCACAATCCAAATCATAGCTGCTCTAGCATCTGGCTCATCCAGCAAGACTAAGTTCTCAAACAGAGTAGCGATAATACTTTCATACTCCTTGGGGCACTTGTGGAAGGTGTCCCTGATGACAATTGCTTCCTGGATCACATGACTTACTTCGGTCTGGATAAGATCAGGCAACGTGCTTACACAACACTCTGTGCATTGCTCCACCTTGATGCACCATACAATGGCCCACACAGCTTTGTGAACAAAGTCAGCATCAACCTCTGTGGCATATTTGTTCACTTCAGCCAGAATCCCTTTGGAATGCTAAATGGATCACGATGTCTAAGTTCTCTAGTTTAACGCAGATGTTAAACCAGAAGGATCATTATAATTCACAAAAAAGACTTTGATTTCCTGCTTTAACATTTCAGGCCTTTTCTGAACAATTAGGCTGTTGTTCCTCAGGGCAATGTACTGCACCTCTGGCCCCCAGACAGCGAAGTGATGCATGGAGGGGCCAACTTCTTTAGCAGAATGTTGTAGTAGTCAGAGCCCTTGGATAACAACTCTAGAAATTTCATTAGGACTTTTACTGCTGAAAGCACCACTGCTGAGCTGGCATGAGATAACCAGGGAGTCACCCGCTCACAGATGCTCTGAGCTTCTCAATCATCTTTAGGATTATAATTGGACAGGCAGTCCAGGATGAAAATCTGGCCCCATTCCTTCAGGGCTGTCAGCAACTTATTAATGTTCTGTGGGTTCAGATTAAGTAAGTTGCTATTTGGGTGAGATTCACTGATTTCAAATAATGCTGTACGGCATTAGCCACCACCATTGGATTTGAATCTGCTAAGAGATCCTGCAGAGCATCCAGAAATCCCTCATCTTTCACCACTTGGGCATTAATGTCATGGAGATTTGCCTCACAGACTGATGCTGTCTTCCTAACATAGGGATCTTCATCCTTCAATTACTTGCAGAGAAGCTCATAGAGATATTCTGTAATCTTGTCGACTGGATGCACCCTATGGTTCTATCAAAGACGGAATCATAGGATTGAGATCATCACAGTCTTTCACGAAGCTGTGGGCAGCCATGATGGCCATGTCTGGCTGACTCCTGGCATGGTTCATCAGGCAGAGATATACAAGCTTCTTTAGGTGCAGGCTGGCAGTCTGCACACAGTTCACTACATCTGGAAAGAGAGAGCTAACATCCTTCCCCACAGTCATAGAAGCAGTCACTTTCTTCACGGCCTCCTTTCCCTTTTCTTTCCTTTCCTTGTTGAGTTCGGTTTTTAAGTCAAAGATTTCCTCTTTTTTATTGGTTGTGAAGTACTTGGAGTCAGTCATGGTGTTGGCTCTTTAATGTGTACTGAGATAGCAATGCAAAAACTAGTAGGTACAGCAAATGAGTAAAAAATTCCTGTCCTAGCCTCCAGAACTTTGAGGAATCAATTTCTGTTGTTTAAGCTACCTGCTGTACAGTATTTTGTCCTGGAAGTCTGAGCAGACTAAAACTTTACCCTGCTGCTGGTCTTCAAATTTGCTTTCTAGGCTTGAATATTTCCCCACTGCACTCAGGTTGAGAAGATACATGACTATTCTTTCTAATAGCAATATGAACACTAAATTATATAAAATAAGACTTTATGGTAACATCCAAAATAAGGAGATACTTTAGGGTTATTACAAAGAAGGGAAGTATAAATCTGCTTTTTGTTACTAATGAAATTCAAGAAAATATATTCTATGGTAAAAAGAAAAAAGAGGTAACAACATAACAAGAATTAATAAAACAATAAATTAAATTAACTAATTTTTCACCTGAGAAGAAAAACTAAAGAAAACAGATCAATTATAATAGGAACAAAATGCAGCATAATATTTAAAGTAATCTTGAATGGTGTAGATAACTGAGTCAGTATGTACACCAGGGAAAATGTAAAACATAATTGATTTGCTGCCGAAGAGAAAAGAACAGAAAGAGAAAATGGAAAACAGTAAGATATTATGTAAAAAGAATATTTTGCATTAAGACATTTCCATAAATCAAGATTGTATTAAAGAAAATTAATACAATTTGGAAATAAATAATTGGATATAAACATATTGAAGTAAAATATTTCCTCATACATTAAGCATTTTTATTGTTGTTGTGTTTTTTAAATATTTTATTTATTTATTTTTAGACAGAGGGGAAAGGAAGAAGAAAGAGAGGGAGAGAAACATCAATGTGTGGTTGTCTCTCGCATGCCCCCCTCTGGGGACCTGGCCTGCCACCTGGACACATGCCCTGACTGGAAATCAAACCAGTGACCCTTGGGTTCACAGGCCAGTGCTCAATCTACTGAGCCACATCAGCCAGGTCCATATGTTAAGTTTTGGATAAAATAGACCAACCTAAAAAGTTTGAAGTAGAAAAATATAATTAAAAACAAATACTGGCAACTTCTTATAGGGTAGGAAAGAGATTTTAAAATGTAAATTTACTCAACAAGTATGGAACAACATACTTACACTGTAATGAAATATGAAAAGACTCAACAAGTGAAGACAAGAGGCAAAATTAAGCATTCACAGAGAAGAAATTATGAAACTAACCACAGTAAATAAAAACATGAAAGAAGAAATAATAAAAATAAAATGATAAATTAGTAAATAGAATAGTAGCATTAAAAGTAAATAAAAGTTACTTTGATATCATCATTGAAGCTTAAAATACTAGGTTATTTGAGGAAAAGATAAAATAAATATACAAATTTAAAACCAAAATTTTATAATATTACTATTTAACTATTTAATATATATATTCAGAAAGTATTTTAAAAATCAATATAAAATAAAATATTGTTAGAAAATATAAATGATTAGTAAGTCTCATAGAGGAAGTGGAGAGTAAAACTAGACCTACCTTTATGGGACATAATAGAATAATAGATGCAGTAGTTATATCATTGAAAATGTCAGCTGATTTTTTAGCACAAATTATTTAAAATTTGCCAAAAAATGTATTTTTAAAAATATATTATTGCAATGTGCATACTAGTATACAAAATTTTATAAACTATTTTCTGAAACAAAGAAAACTATGCTATCAAAAACTTTACTATAGTAAAAAAATACTAAAGATAAATCACGTATTCCAACATTAAGGAAAATATTTTAATTTAAAATATATATGTTATAAAACTAGCAAAACAAATAAAGAAATGCACAATAAAGTAGAATTGTTTTTTTCTGGAAATTCTTAGAAAGGATAATGTAATCAGTTTTTTAAATATTCTAATATTCTAATGTAATCAGTTTTTTAAATATTCTAATAGTAAAAAAATACTAAAGATAAATCACGTATTCCAACATTAAGGAAAATATTTTAATTTAAAATATATATGTTATAAAACTAGCAAAACAAATAAAGAAATGCACAATAAAATAAAATTGTTTTTTCTGGAAATTCTCAGAAAGCATAATGTAATCAGTTTTTTAAATATTAAAATAATTTGACTCATTATACATTAAAAGAAAAGAAATATATGATTATGTAATAGAGGTTTGGTAAAATTAAGTATATAGATAAAAGTTGTTAAAATATGAACAGAAGTATAAATTTTTGCATGTCATAAGGATATATATTAGTTATCCCATTTAATTCTAATTTGTCGGCCAGTGCATTAATTTTGAATTTTCATCCAATGTAATAAAATAATACAACTATTATAAAAAAAAAAGGTATTGGTCTATATTTTAAAAAAAGATGTTCTATCTAGAAAGGGCATAAACATTGATTCATATGCCTTCCGGATTAATGACAGATCAATTATTAGGTTAGTTGTAAAATAAAATTAAATCATTAGTCATTTTTACCATGTTTGATACTAATTTGTTAGGTTGGGTAACAGAGTAATAAAATAGGATCCCCTTTTCACAATTAACCAAAAATTTAAATATACAAAGATTGTTTATCCAGAAATGTAAATCCCAATATAATTCAAGCATTGGAAATATACCTAATTTTCCCCCAAAGATAGTTCATTTTAGATGCCTTATGTTTGTAATCATGGGAGAATGATTTAATGAGTGCCCAGTGAATGACACAGACGTGATCTGCTCTGTACAGATGAGCAGGCGGTCAGGTGTTTCAGCTGAACTTACACGGTAATGACGTGGGTGGTGTGGGTTGTAATTAATGGATTATAAATGGCTTTGTCAGAAGCTACTTCATGCTACTAAAAATGTCAAAAGTTTCCTAGGACATAGGTTTTGAATTTCTGACTAGAGAAACTCCAGCTCTATTGATTGATAAATAGACAAAAATGGAAATGTTAAAAACAAAGTTGTAGTTAAGCTGATAAAATCATAAGTGAATATTTTCAAAATGCTGTTTATTACCCACCATGATTGTTTTTGCAGATGCTGTGAAACTAAGTTTATTTGAAAATTATTTTACAACAGCCTTAATGTAGGATTTCCTGGTAAACAAGCTTCATTATTGATATTTTAAATTTTTAATGAATATCAGTGAATTTTGCAAAGTCTGAGTCTTTGTAGAAATGGTAGAGTAAATACATCATTTCTGCTTAAGTCCATAAATTTTACCTTTTTTCACATAACATATTTTGGCTGCTTTCATATAAGTCAATTTATTTTTAATAAATATAAAAATGATGGAATATTGATCTATTTTTTCATTAGTTATATTGTTTTATAAAGGGGAGGGGCTTACAGTTGCCACAGAGTACAGATATAAAGATTTGGGGGGAAAATTTACAAGCGGAGTCGTTTCAGGGAACACGCCTGTCCTCTTAGTTCTCATTCTCCTACAGTGTGGAGTTGTTTTGTACTTGCTGTAGCCCATGTTGAAACCCTGGCAGAGGGAAGTCAGCTTCAGCCAAAAGGCTAGGCATGGGACAAGAGCTTGTCAATGGGAAAGAACAAAAGAAAAAGAATCTCATACTGAATATTTCTAGTTAGCAGCCTAAAATAAGCTAGGGAACACCGCGTTTCACTATATAGCAGAACCTCTGGTCCAAAAGCAGTGCTGGGAGCGTGCGCAGTAAGAACCCAAGACCACACTCCTAGGCTCTGGCAAGAGCCCTACCAGCCAAAAATTGACAGTTCAGCTAAGTCAAGTTTTAGAAGTGCTTTAATAATTTAACATCCATTGTGGAATCACAAATAAGTATAGATTAAGTTTCCATCTTGTCTTAATATTATATTATGCCTCGTACTTTATGTGAGAAAATTCCTCTTTTCATTAATTTGATCTGAAGCTGTAATGGAATCAGAATTTGGAAGTCATGGGAGTGGGTAATTACATTTGATATATTGGAAGAATGAAAGTAATTTGTGGGTACAGGGCCATGTATGGTGTATTGAATATATTCAGGCAGGAGTTCTCATTCTCTTTCCCTTGAATCTTGCTTGACATGTGACTTCTTTGACCAATGGGGTATAGTTAAGTGGCTCTTTCCCATCCTGGCCTTTAATAAGCTGGAAGCTTAAGCCTCAGTCCCTTGAATCCTGATATGTGCTGCATGAAGTTTAAAAACCCTGCAAAAGAAATGATATGGAGAGGCCCAGACACTAAATGAAAAGGGAGTTTTCCAGCCATTCATGTATGAATGATGGGTGTGGACATAGAACTGCCTTGGAACCCCCAGACAATCCTAATAAGAGTCTAATATCACTACAGGACCCCAGTAAAACATACATGGAACAGAACTGCCTAACAAACCCTTTGCACATTCTCGACCCACAAGAAATGTAGGATATGATAAAAAGTGTAAGTCCCTAAATTTGGGGGTACTTTGTTGTATTTGAACTGATGCCCAGAAAAAACTCCCTTCAAATGAATTCACAGTTTCATACAATTTCAATAAAATCCCAAGTTTTTTTGTAATTAATAGAAATATCTTACATGGAAGAAATGTGAAATTCAAATAAAATGATATTGTGAAAGCGTATTAATGAAGAAGTACAAGGCCACATGTAATATATTTTATAAAGTTTAAATAATTTAGGAAAGTTTGATGGTGGTGCTATAAAAAACATCCAGAGCAATAGAATTAAACCAAGAAAATAAAGAGACTTCAGTTTACATAATTGAGTTTATGAAAAATTTGTCATTGGTGAATAATTCTTTCATGAAGCATCTTGTAAAGCAATGTGAATGGGACACACATTTTTAAATTTTGCTGAAATTGAAACACCAAAAGAACTAGAATACAATGTAGCTGAGTATTATCTTGGAATTTTTCTAATTATTTAAAAAGCATATGTATTCTTGCATTTTAACTTTCTAAGCTACAAATTCCGTGTGGGCAGGAATCATGTATTTGTCTTTTTAATCTCTCACAGTGATTACCACAATTTAATATTTAAAAATTTCATGCTTCTAAATACAAATGTTTCTTGCAGGATGTATTAATGCAATTACTTGGTAACTATCTTGGTTTATACTATTAAAACTTAGACAATTTCCTCTAACTAGTTCAAGAAAAATTTGCATGCAATCAGTTTTTGTTCTGCTAAATAATCTTGCTTCCAAGAAATCAGAGTACAGAGAGCTGTTCTTCCAGCTAATGCACTGTCATATAGTAAAAATATATAGTTTCCCATGGGCAAGGGTTCATGACATTGTCAATTGGCATTTAGCAGCATTTACCTCTTGGCTGACAATTTTCCATTTTGCATAATACATTTTTTTCTTAAATAAAAACTAAAACATAGGGAAATTTTCAGTTGGCATGTCCCTGCGGGATGGCAGCATGATCGACATCTACGTAATAAAGGCAGATTTCTAATGTACCAAGACAGCTACACTTCCACAGTCTGACATTTTCCCACACTCCAGACTTACATGCTGAAATGCTGACTGATGAAAGAAGAAAAAACAATGCATCATGGAAAAAAAGTAGCATAAGAATAGATAACATTAAGTACAATTGCCATATGGTATACCAAAAAGAAAAAAAAAATGGATTGAGAGTTCTATTCTTTCTAAGTACCTAAAATACCTCATGAAAAAGGCCATATATTCATGTTGGAAGGAATTTGTACTTCTAGACAATATTATAAAACATTCTTTAAATCAGAGACTGGTTATGTAGGATTTGAGCTCAAATTTTTTATTATCCCTGATATATTGGAAGTAAAATGATATTTTCTCAAAATCTCCACTGAATAATAATTTTAAGTACATTACTGTGAATGCTAGTTGTTTCAGTGATTTTACATTTTATTAAATTCATTCTATTGTCACTACTGCCCTTTGGCTTCTCACACATGTTAACAGTAGGGTTAGGGGATGGAGCTGAATTTTAGACACCTTGCAGACACTGAGCAATCATTAAATAAGCAATCACAAGTTTCTTAACTGCCACTAAGGCTTAAGCTCACTCATTCATTTGCAGACACAATAAAAATATTGATGGAGTATCTGCTGCTCATAATTATTCAATAAATCATAAGAATTTGATATCACTATGGTATTTGATGAGGTCACCATTTAGTGAGAATTTAAACCCATAAGATTTGTATATTCTAAAAAAAGGAGGGATTTAATCTAATCAATCATCTCTGCAAAAGTTTCCTTGGCAATATTAATGATCTGAACTTTAAAGCTGAGCTTTCGGGAAACTTCAGTGGGGAGATTATATATATATGTGCATATATATGTGTATATATATAAATTTATTTATATATAACTAAATTTATTATATTTTTTCATTGATGATACTGTAGAAAGGAGCAGGTGCTCTCTGACATACACCACTGTTGCCATAGAGTACAGGTACAAAGATTTTGGGAGAGATCATTTATAAGAAGAGAGGTTGCAGAGAAAAATAACATATATACATATATATGAAAGAAAAGGTGTTTCAGGAGAAAAAAGCGACCAGAAAAGGCAATATTTAGCATAACTCTGCTGAAGAGCAATGGGCATAGAGAACAATGCTTTGAGGAGATAAAGCTGTGATATTAACTGAAGTCAGGTGATGGAATTCTGGGTCATTTATCTTTACTCTGCACTACATTTAGTTTTTTTAGTAGAAGTGTGACACTTTCTTATTTAGGTTTGGGGGGGAGAAGGGATAAAATCACAAAGGATTGATGGAATTGTAGAATCCTATTAGGAGTTTGTTGTAGAATCCAGAGCAGAGATAACAAGCACAAAATTTAAGGTACTGGGAATTGGGGTTACAAGAAGGGAAGGATTTACTGATGATACAACCAACATATACAAATTTAAGCAGTTGACACTATTGCAAAACCATTAACTGAGCAATGGTACTCCTGTCTGCAGGGCAAAAAGCTGAGTTTTCTTTGGGACATGTTGAGATTATGGTAACTACCTACTCTGTGTTAATTGGAGTATGGAGCTTCAGAGGGCAACTACATGTACATGGGAATCCCAAAAACACAAACATGGAAGTCATGTGAGAGGTGAAAGTAACATGGAAGAATGGCGGGTTAAAGAGTGAAAACAGACATAGTTAAACTTAAAATGGGGGTGGAGAAATAGACTCAAGCATATGGCTTGCAAAGTTCAGAATACTAGGAAAGAGCTGTGCTATAGAAACCAAGGGTAAACTAAAGGTGGCTGATGGCAAATGCTTGGAGGACACCAAACAGTTCAAGTTACAAAAGAGGCACTTCTGTGTTTTTGAGAAGTCAGATTTATCAGAGTATTGAAAATAAAAATCAACCGTCAAAATGAAGAGTGAAAATGAAGTGGTAGAAGGTGATTTTAGAACTTGCATCCAAGTAAGTTGGAATTTATAGAAACAGAAAAGACATCAATAGCTTGATAAACAAGTTGATCTCAAAATATACTTTCCAAATGAAAGTAAAAGTTGAACATATTTTTATGCCAAGGAAGTAGCAAATGGATATCAGTTTAATGTTTCCCTTGATATATTTATTATAAAATTACCATAAACATATTTGTGCTTATTTGGAAGTCTTATGACTTGCTCTTACTTTCTTATTGTTATTTGGAACTGTAGTAAGTGGGTGAAATGTAACTCTAGGTTAGTATACATTTTGTGGGTCAGATAAAACATTATTAAGCTGTTGTAATCATTTCTGACTTCCCTGAGAAAACACATTGTCATTATGTAATGTTGATTGGCTGATGGGATGGCATTGCTTGTTCAATAACTAGGAATAGTTGTCTTGCTTAGTCCTCATATATCTTTTTATGGTAGGAATTAATTTTGATTCTATGTGAAGGGGAAAGGCGATTGCTCAATAGTAACTTAGTCATTTGGAGTAAGAACAAATATATTTTTGGCATTGTTTTCAGCCAATTTGTGTTCTTTTATATTGCTCACAGATGTTATCTACAGCAATATATTTCTCATTATCATATTAAATGAGTCCAAGAAAGACCCATTCATTCATTGTTATCCCATAACACCAAAGTGTTTAATGCAGCCTAAAGCTCTCTAGTCACTCGCCATATGCGAAGAAGTGAGGGACTAAATATTCAATAGTTTATTGTGTATTCTTTTTCTGGACTCTGGCTGTATATTTATTTGTAAGAAAGACATTCTTACTTAGTACATATAATATGCATCACAGAACTAGATGGCTCTATAGGATTTGTAGTGTGAAGTATCCACCCATGTAATTATGACTTTTCTTTAATGTTATTCCCATTATTCAGAAGATTACTTTTGTTGGACTGAATGATAGCCACTGGTGCAGTGAAACTTTGTATTAGCTTTCTGTGGATTTCTACACCTCAATGCATGCCTGGTCTGTAGGTTTAGCTTGTTCTATTGTGCTGCAGTGTATTTGTCATCCTGTGGTTTCTCGCTCTTTTGATCATTTTGAAGTACTGTAATGCTTTCTTCCCTGCCAGGACATTTCTTATAATGTTTCATCATCAACACAGTTTCTTGTACTCTCAGAGAAGGTAAGATCTTTCACACACACACACATACACACACACTAACAGTATTTTTAGAACAGAGGTTCTAAAAATACAGGAGTTCTATGTACTGTTTTTGCTTGCTGCCTAAAGAAGCACAAAAAACAGTACATACGGATTGCTGCTTGAGATTGTATATCTTATGGGTTATGGTATCATAGAAAATTAAGTCCTTGATAGTCTGAATGATGTTTTGTGATCATGCAAAAGGGGATGCGATATGTCTCTTTATATAACAAGGGGAGCAGAAACTGGTAGAACAGGGAGTAATTACCCAATTTTGTAATTGGGAAACTTCATTCTGGTGATTCTATTCTTACTAAAATATAAGAAATTAGAAGGACTTTTTAGGAAACTTATAAAACTCTTTTTTCCTTTTTTTAAAGAAGTATGTTGGTCCCATTTTATCTTATTTTAGCTCAGAGCAAGTAAAATACCCTCTCAAGAATAAATTTAATTAATGCAGATGACCATGGTTTTAACATTTATTCTTGGAAAGCACTGCAAAGCCTGTTGCCTTTTCATCACCTGTTGCCCTCAAGGCCTTAAAAGGAATCCAAACAAATGTGCTTGATTTGACATTCTGTTTACATTTTAATTAAAGTTTGGGATTTGATTGGCTAAACTTTAAATTCGAAATAAAAGTAGCGTATGCAAAGGAATATAATTTAAGTGAAAGTATTACCATAAAAGAGTAAGTTGGAGCCCTGGGAAGTCTCCCCCATCAGTCAAGATGGTGGAAGGGGGAGGTTCTTACACAGAACATACAAAAATCTAGCAAGATAATTGGATAGGGAAAAAAGTACTGCCTCCCCCATATCAGATTCAAAACGGTGCAGAGGCAGGTGGTGGACCAAAGAGGCCTATTAGTCTCCTGGGAAAAGAAGTGATTGGCTGGGAGGTAGACTCACCCCAAGAGTAAGAAAGTTTGGGAAGTTGACTGATCATTTTGAGAAAGAACCTGGTGTGTCCCCAGCTGGAGCTAATACAATCCCAGAGGAACAAAGAGGCTCTTTGCTGCCCACCCGGTGATGCTCATGCCCATATATTCTCCTGTGATCTCTCGCGCAGTAGCACATGACCATGTGGCTACAGTAGGGGCATGGCCTGTGGACATGCAGGCTCCACACACAGGCTCCAGGAGGGAGCCTGAAATGGACAGCAGCCAGGTACAAGCTAAGCTACCTGGATGGGGGCTAAGACCACTTAGCAGCCTCCCGTGGGCTCCAAAGGACTGGCTGTACTTTAAAATGGAGCAGGAACTCAGCACACTGGCTTTTGTCTTGGTTTTGCTGAGGATGTTTGGACGTTTTCCACGGCAGAAAGAGGAGACAGTCTTTGGGACTGGAGCCTGCCGTTCTCCGAGGTTGTGCAATGGCTGAATAAAATCTCTCTCCTTTTGCACCAGCATCTGCTTCAGAAGTTCGGCTTTTGTGATGACAGGCAGCTGAACTTCTATTTTCATTTGGTTAGTAAAGTACTTTTATCGTCTTAATCAACACTGAAAAAAATGCCCTTTAAATATACAAAATAACAATTCAAATTTTCTTAAATGTTCACTATAAACATGAAAAACCATAATGTAATTTATATTCTGCTTTGTCTTTTCAGCCAATAAATTCACAAATACTCTATTTTCACAAAATCGATGAAATATGACTGATATAATGGATACAAATACATGTTATTATTTTTATAAGGAACAAGAACTTAGAAAAAGAAGACTTTCTTTTGTATACTTTTTGTATATCTGAAATATTTCATTACAATCATAATAAAGAAATGAAAGAAAAAATAAATAGAAGAATTGAAATGAATATTATGTTTATTCTTAGGGACAGTATTATAATTGTATGTTTATGGGAATATAAAATAAAATAGAAAATCACTAGGCATTAGCATGTGCTTTCTAAAAATCAATCATATGTATAAAACAGAGTAATTAAGGATGCTTGTGATTCATCAATATTTCTTGTAGTATCTTACATATAATGAATCCTTCCTACTTTTGCAATTTGGTGAAGTTTTTATCATATTAATGGTTGATGATTCCAAAAAATATAAGGCACATTTTATTGTGATTTTATACAGGTTTTTCATAGTAATAATGCATGTTGACTATTTGTTCATGTTTATCAAATATTTGTAGTCTCTTTGTGGTGATATCCTGTCTCACATTTGCCTATTTATCAATTGGATTTTACTAATTTATGGACACTTAACATAGGATTTTTGTATTATAATGAGCTTCACACCCTTCCCTGCTGTTTTTACTGAGAAAACTTTCTGAACTTTGCTTGCCTTTTTATAGTTTGTTTACTTGATTGTTTTAAGTTAGATAATAGTAAAATTTGCCAATATTTTCTGATATTTTCTCAGTTCAAAAATTTATTTTTATTAATAATTTACAAACATTTAACTTCATATTTTTTATTTTTCTTTTTTACCTAAATTCTTACCAAGAGTTGGTGCTTATAGCTCTTAGATATCTCAGGTGCATTTACTTCTCTCCATGCTTCTTGCCATTCATTATAGAAGTTTATTTAACCTTGACTCTTCCATAGATTATTGCATCAATTACCATATTGCTCTCCACTTCTTTCAGTTGATTCTCTGTGTTTCAAACTGAGTGACCTATTTATTTTACTTTGATACTTAAAATCTTTCCTAGTTTCTAATGCATAAGCAACCTTCCTCTCCGGGCCTTTGTAATTACATGTTTAGCTTCATAACTTCAATTTCTGACATTTTTTTGCTTTCATTTCTTTTCACCAGATGGAATGTTTCTTATTTCGTTTTTTTTTTTTTTAAAGAGACTTTACTTATTTATTTTGAGAGACAGGGGAAGGGAAGTAGAAAGAGAGGGAGAGAAATTTCAACGTGTGGTTGCCTCTCTAGTGCCCCCTACTAGCGACCTGGCCCCCAGCCCAGGCATGTGCTCCTATTGGTAATGGAACCACTGACCCTTTGATTCACAGGCTGGCACTCAATCCACTGAGCCACACTAGTCAGGGCTATCTTAGTTCTTGAATACAATGTCTTTCTCTCTTCTGTGGCTTTTCATAACTTTGTTCTGATAATTATCATTCTCATACATGTCTTGACTTCTTATCCAAGTTAGTGCTTACTCTATTCATTCAACCAATATTTACTGAGGGCTATTTTGATGAAAATAAAATTAGTATTTAATCTTTGAAATTTACAGTCTAGTAGAGGAGACAATGTAAAAAATGTGTAGGTAGATATATAATTATTAATTTTGACAAATTTTATGAAAAATAAGATCCAGTGAAAGAGAATAACAAGGGGTAAATAATTTATATTAGAAGAGAGTTCAAAAACAGCTTTTGAAAAAGTGACAGTTAAAGTTAGAATTGAAAGATTAGCATTAGTTAAGCAAGATAAAAGTAGAGTAAGAGTATGCCTGTGATTCAATTAATCCTTAAGATACTACTGTTTCTGGGAAATCACAACTGCTGCCTAAATGGCTCAAAGTCTGAGCTCACAGAAAACCTTCATCTATCCTTATTATAGCTGTTTCTTATCATAGTTCATTATTAAATAATAACAGTATGTGCTCTTCTATGTGACTCATGGATTTACTATTGTCTTTCCTTTATGGCTGAAGCACCTAATCATAGCCTTCCAAACTTGCACCTTTGTGTAGTATGAAAGTCTTGTTGCCATTCACAACATTTAATACAGAAGCATTATTCAAATGACCTTTCTTAATGGTTATGAATTCTTAATGGCTGTGTACAGACTTTCTTATTTATCACTGGTCACAGCTAAAGGCCAGAGATATCATGCTTTCTGCATTCACTGCAGCTCCTGGCTAGTTCCTTGCTGATCTAGCATGGAACGGTTGTATTTTAACTACAATAATAAAGTTGGCCATATAGGTACAATCTTTATAAAGCTGCTCTGACATTTCTGTAAGCATTTTTTAAGCATTTTTTTAAAATTTTATTTTATTTTAATCGTTGTTCTTGTATAGTTTTCTGTCTTCTACTCCCATCTCAGCCCACCACCCCAGCCCTTCCCACCTCCCTCCCATTTCCACCCCTCCCCAGTTTTTTTCCATGTGTCCTTTATACTTGTTGCTCTAAACCCTTCCCCTTTTCCCCTGGAATTCCCTCCTCTCTCTCCTCTGGTGACTGTCAGCCTGTTCTCAATTTCAGTGTCTTTGATTGTATTGCATTTGCTGTTTTCTGGATCCAGTTTGTTCTTCCTCTAAATGTCTCAATCCATCATTACATTCAAGTATCTGCTTAAATGCCATTTCTTCAATGACACTTTCACTGACCACATTATTTTCTATAGCACACTCTGTCACCATCCATACCCTTCATTTTTCTTCATAGACATACTACTAACACTCTAAGATTGATAGAATAAAGTCAATAGGTAAAAATCAGTATCTTCTTGGACCTGCCCCCCTCCCTTGCTGATGATATGTTCTATATGCTTCACTGAGAAAACAGTTGCTATTCCAACAAGAATTTCAACCTTACCTTCCTAAGATTCATTAATTACCTTAAACAGTAATTTATTATATTTCTCGAAAGTACTTTCAAACATAGAATTGTCCATTTCCAATGCTTCCAAATATTTCATGTCTCAACTGTCAGAAGTTGACACCCTCCACCAGGTACCCCAAAGAACTTTCTCAAAACTTAACAACCCTACTCTACAAGTGAAGGCTTATTTCCCCTCATTCTTCTCTATAATAAGGTGCCTGTTATCATCTGTTTCATAAAACTAACTCTGGATCACTGCCAGACTTTGAAGAAATTCAAAGTTTCTTAATTTGAGGAACAATATTTTATTCTATCTTTGTTCAGTGCTCTTTAATTGACATTAACTCTGCTATCCCAGCCTTTGGCACTGCCACAATCACAGATGTATATGTAGTCCCTGAGAAGTAGATACAGGATCATAAATTAATGGTTACTTAATATTATTTCTTAAATCATTGATCACAGGCCTGTAGGCCTGCTGGGTTGTTTAATAGAGTGTCTTCTGAATATACCATGCTGCTCATCTTCTTCCCATTCCAGACGACAGAACACTGTTCCTAGTACACAGCTTTTTCTTCATCTTTCCTTTTTATTTCTCTGGCAACAGTGCATCTGCAAAATCACAACTCTCTGTACCTATAACTTTGGTGCCTCTCTCCAGAGCCTTTAGCTGTGACTTCAGTAATCCTCTTCAAGAGATTCTTTATTACTATCTGATAATCTGAGTGAGCAAACCCTGCCTATGGAAGAGTAGGGAAAACTGCTATCTTATTAGCTAGGGGTTTAAACAGGCTCAGACTTGAGGCTTACTTTTGACCCTTATCAAAAGTAAGACTCAGGGCTTATCACAAGATTATCAAGATAGACATAATTCAGTTCTCTGGCCAAAAGGGCAATGTATGGGAATGTGGGAAGTCTCTTGTTAATAAAATTAAGGATCAAAATGAATTGTTATTTAAGGTCTATTGTCAAGGACAGCTTTTCTCTTCTCTTTATGAATATGTTCAACAATAGTGATCCCTTTGGCCTTGAAGAGATAGGAAATGAAATGGGCTATTCTTCTATTGGATGTTCCTTAGTTTTATTGATCAGAATTGAGACAATTGCTTATTGGGACATGGTTCACTTTTGCCAAAGTCTGCAGTCATGTATCTTTTTAAAAAGTATATACTTTATTGATTATGCTATTGCAGTTGTCCCATTTCCCCCTTTATTCCCCTCCACCCTACACACTCCATCCCACCCACTTCCCCCCACTTTAGTTCATGTCCATGGGTCATAAATATAAGTTCTTTGGCTTCTACATTGCCTATACTATTATTAACCTCCCCTTGTCTATTTAGTACCTACCATTTATGCTACTTATTCTCTGTAATTTTCTCACTCTCTCCTGCTCCCACTCCCCTACTGATAACCCTCCATGTGATCTCTAATTCGATGATTCTGTTCTTGTTCTAATGTTTGCATAGTTTGTTTTTATTTTTATTTTAGGTTCAGTTGTTAATAACTATGAGTTTGTTGTCCTTTTACTGTTCCTATTTTTTATCTTCTTTTTCTCAGATGAGTCTCTTTAACATTTCATATAATAAGGGCTTGGTGATGATGCACTCCTTTAACTTGACATTATCTGGGAAGTGCTTTATCTGCCCTTCCATTCTAAATGATAGCTTTGCTTGATAGAGTAATACTGGATGTAGGTCCCTGCCTTTCATGACTTGGAATACTTCTTTCCAGCCCCTTCTTGCCTGCAAGGTTTCTTTTGAGAAATCAGATGATAGTCTTATGGGAACTCCTTTGTAGGGAACTCTCTCCTTTTCTTTGCTTTTAAGATTCTCTCCTTATCTTTAATCTTTGGTCATGTAATTATGATGTGCTTTGGTGTGTTCCACCTTGGGTCCAACTTCTTTGGGACTTTCTGAGCTTCCTGGATTTCCTGGAAATCTATTTACTTTGCCAGATTGGGGAAGTTCTCCATCATTATTTTTTCAAATAAGTTTACAATTTCTTGCTCTTCCTCTTCTCTTTCTGGTATCCATATAATTCGGGTGTTGGAATGTTTAAAGATGTCCTGGAGGTTCCTAAGCCTTTCCTCACTTATTTGAATTCTTATTTCTTCATTCTGTTCTGGTTGAATGTTTATTTTGTCCTTCTGGTCCAAACTGTTGATTTGAGTCCCAGTTTCCTTCCCATCACTGTTGGTTCCCTGTACATATTCTTTTATTTCACTTAGCATAGCCTTCATTTTTTTTCATCTAATTTGCAACCATATTCAACCAATTCTGTGAGCATCTTGATTGCCAGTGTTTTGAACTGTGCATCTGATAGTTTGGCTATCTCTTAATTGCTTAGTTGTATTTTTTCTGGCTCTTTGATCTGTTCTTTCATTTGGGTTTTTTTTTTTTTTTTTTTTTTTTTTTTTTTTTTTTTTTTTTTTTTTTTTTTTTTTTTTTTTTTTTTTTTTTTTTTTTTTTTTTTTTTTTTTTTTTTTTTTTTTTTTTTTTTTTTTTTTTTTTTTTTGTCTTGGTGCATCTGTTAGGTAGTAAGTGGTGGAGCCTTAGGTGTTCACCAGGGTGAGGTAACCCAGATCACTGTGTTGTGATGCTCTATGTAGGGGAGGGGTCTGAGAGAGAACAATGGTATTTATTCCATTCTCTGCCAGTATTCAGTCACTTCCTCTGCTACCCACAAGCAAATTGAACCCTTCTGGTGCTGATTCCTAGGTGGGTTGGTTTTTGTATATTCTAGGACCCTGTGGATCTCTCCAATTAACTCTCCTATGAGGCTAGGAGTTTCTTCCATTGCAGTCTGAACCCCCACAGGTGTTTTCAGTCAGAGCTTTGAGGCTTTATTTCCCCCATGCTGGAGCCCTGAGTTGCAGGGTCTGTCTCACTCCCCAGTTGTTCCTTCCAGTTTATCTGCATGGGAATGTGGGACTGTCCAGTCTGCCAGCCAGCCACCTTGCCTGCCCTAGTCCTCCAGCTGCTGCCTTGCAGTGAGTCCTCTCTGCCCAGCTGCCCTTCTCCACCCCTCCTACCAGTCTGGATGAATGTTTCTTCTTAAACACCTCATTTGTTGGATTTCCATACAATTAGATTTTTTTCTGGCACTTCTGGTATTTTTTTATTTTTAAATTTGTTGTTGTCCTTTTGGTTGTGTGAGGAGGCACCATGTGTCTACCTATGCCTCCATCTTGGCTGGAATTCTGCAGTCACGTATCTTAAAAGGTACAGAACACTACCTTTTCTTCAAAACTGGGTTGATGTGCCATCAAGTAAAACCATTCTTTCAGCAAACTGCTACCAACCAAAAGACAATTGCAAATTTCCTATTCCAATTGTTACTGATGTTTATAGATGATATTGGCTCAAATGGGAAACAGAATTCAGTCATTCTGCCCTGTTGTTATTTCTGCCTATAGTGTGTCTCTGTGTGTGTGTGGCTGAGAGAGAGAGAGAGAGAGAGAGAGAGAGAGAGAGAGAGAGAGAGGGAGGGAGGAGGTGGGCACAATCTTTTGTTTATTAATACTCTTCTTTCATTATAAAAAAATTAGTGCAACAGAAAGAATCTCAGATGGAAGTGGTAAGCTCTTTGGCCCTTGAGTGTGTGGTTGGCAGCTGGTTAGTCCACATGACTTCCATCAGCATTCTTTCTTCATTAAATGGTTCAAATCAATCTACATTATTATCATTGATTGAATTTCCTTTATTCTATGTAAAACTTACTTTTATAGAAACAGGTCCTCAAAAAAGGAGGAAAATTTTATCTTCTCTCCATTTGGTCATATAATAGAATCTTTTTTTATCTCTCAGAAATTTCTACGTTACCAAATGTTTGCTCAAAGCCAGAGTCAGTCTAGGTATTTAGAGTCCTATCTTTTGGATAATACCTTCAGAATTGTCTAAAATGCACCTAGTCATCACAGATGCTGAAGAATTCCTATCCTGTAACCTCCTTTCAAAGGTAATCCCAAATTCTTCCTCTTTGACACTCTTGCTGTCTGCCATTCTCCACCCCTGTTCCTTACCGTTCCCCTGGTCCAAACAGATCAGCATGTTACTACATCAAGCACAGCTTCAATGATTTTTCTATCACTTGTCATGCACTTTTTAACAGCCCCATGTAGGGAGAATGATATCATGGCAACTTGAATCCTGCCTACAGTTTGACCATTTAATTATTTTCTGGAATGATCAAGTTTATAAAATTATTCTAACTGAAAGTATTTCAAATATATTAAAACAAATTAATGTAGCATGCACTAGTATAACTTTTCAATTTCTGCATTTGTCAGTTCAAGGACTTGTCTTCATGAGGCCCCTCCTTTGCCATTGCCTACAGAACACTTTCTGATGGGATCACATTATGCTCACACAAATTCCTATGCAAAGTTATTTCATACTTCGTATTGAAACATCTATTCTTATACATTGTAAGCTCCAAAACAATGAGCAGAATGTATGTCCAGGATAAAAATAGTGCTAAATGCTTATTTCTTCCTCCTTTCTTTCCCACTTCTTAGTACTATTTAAACAAATATTTAGCTATAAAAATGTTTATGGCTGTTTTTTGTGTTGTACTTGTATTTTGATTAATAAGAACAAACATTGAGCTGTCATAGTATGCTAGGCATTAGCATTAAATGATTTACTAATATTGTCTTCTTTAATCATCCTCACTATTCTGTGTGTTAGGTGTGTTATTCTCATCTTCATAGATATAAATCAAGACTTATAATGACTTGATCAAAGTCATATACTGTCAAGTAGTTTGAAACTAGCAAGTTTCAAATACAATGTTATGGAGTTTTAGGCCTGGTTTCCTATTATATTACCTTACCACCCACAATTGCATACAGTGTATTATTTGATTTGTAAGAGTCTGCATGGTAAGTAATATTAGCACTATTTTATAGATAAAGCAATGAAAGTCTGAAAAAGACTTAGTGGTGTGCTTAGTCCCACAATTAATTGGTGGTTGGGCTTGGTTTCCAATTGTATTTTATTTCTACTGAGACCATGCTGCTAAACTGGTCAGGGTCCCATCAAAAAGTAGTTAAGCTCTATATAGTTCAGGTAAAAGAATTCCCTCAGTGCCATATTGCACCTCTGCTCCTGCCACTTGAGCATGAGGTTGAAAAGATAATGCAAATTTGCCCTCTTCCAGGTAAGATGATGTAGGGAAATGAGACAAGACAAAACAAAACAAAACAAAAAACAAAACAACTTACTGCGTTTGGGGCTGAACTAAGTGCTTAGCAGTCAACTTTTATCATGTAACAGATGGGAGGAATAACATTGATAAAAATGAAGAAAGAGGAACTGTTTGGTGTATGTGGAGAAAATTAAAGAAAAAAGGTCTGAGAAGTAGGTAAGTGAACCTATCATATACTGGAAAACACAGAAATTGCTTTATTTCAGCTCAATAAAGAACAAAAACTGTATAGTCAGAATAGAACTAGTTTTAAATTATTGCAAAGTTCCCCTTTTCACTCTATTACAGAACCAAACATTTTGTCTACTCTATTTTTTAATGTAAAATTTTTCAGTGTGTTTATTTTTAAAATATCTCCTTTACTACCTAGGAATATTATCTTGGTAGATTTTATGCCTAAGTAGAATATCAAGGGGTAGGACAGTAGAAATATCTCTATGGATGCTTACTAATTGTTGATTGATGATGGTAATCTAACCTTTGATCATCATTTGGTGATTGTCATGCAAATTGGAATTTTATTTTTACAATGACAGATGTTGTGGTTGCTTAGTAAAGGGAACCTGTGAATAAAAGAATACTGAAAGAATGAAATGGAAAAGGAATTAAGTACCAAAGGCTATATAGGTAAAATTAAGTATGAAACATATGAGAAAAGATCTTCACCTTAAGATTTTAAAGTAGGCTTGCCTTTATTTTCCATTATACAAAATATCAGACTACCTTTTTTTAGGAAAAAAAAAGCAGTAGAGTTTGGATCAAACTTTGTCTACATACCTATATACCAGAATAAAAATATTTATTATGATTCGTTAGTAGATTCCAAGTGAGTTATTTTACAGACTTCATTGCACTACTTTTTATAAAGTCATAAATGTTACACCCAGACATGAAGAGAATGTGCTAAATTATTTTATTTGATTTCATTTGAATAGAAGATAGGGCTTCTTTAATTCTTTTAAATTCAAAGAGAGAATAAACATAGATTTTGGAGTCCCCAATTAGTATTACTTCCTCTGCTTACACATTCTAATAAAAGTATTGGCTAATTATATTTTACATGAAACAAAAACATAATATCCAATGTTTTGACAAGAATAAGATTATACATTAGTTAGTTGTAAATAAATTTATTAGAAACAGTTGTTCTTGTTTGTAGATTCTCCTTTGAAAGAGTAAATTAATTTAAGGCTCATCATTCACAACAAATGTATCATAACATGAAAACCACAGTTATATAAAAACAGAAGCAGAGACCAAAAAACAACTACTAAAGAGCCAAAGAAATCTGATATTACAATGATATGAAAGAAGAACGTATGTGAGGCCTGTGATGTCTGCATCGTGCCCTGAGGTAATCAGATTTTTCAGTCATGATTCATTTGGCTTGATTATTCTGCTAATAATGTTATCTGTGCTATAATATAAATATTATATTGTTTTCCACTGAGAAATGTAAATTACAGAATGTTAAGCATTTTTTCTTGAGTATTCTTTCATTGACAGTTAATCGGTGGAAATGTCAGCTGTTTTGGACTTCATGATGCAGTACTTCATGATTGGCTCTTAAAGTACTTTCACAGCAATGGATATGTGGAGGTCCTAATTTTTCTACAATAAGATTTGAATAGCCTAACTAAAACACAGAACTGAAATGATAACTGTCAATTTACACAAGTACATATTTAGTTTATGCACAATTCAATCATAAATATTTTTACATGCAGGAGGATGAGTCAAAGTTTTCTCATTTTAGAGTAATTAATATTTATTAATGTGCTTTCTAGTTGTCAGAAATTAGGTTACCTGTTTCACATGCATCTTCTTAGTTAATCTTCCCAATTATTTTCAGAAGTAGGGTTCAGGGTTCTATGTTAAGTATGAGGAAGCCGGGGTTTGGGGAGGTTAAATAATCCAGCAAACTTCACTAGAGATAGTACCCATATAAATTCAAACTCTAAGGAAACATGGATAGATGTATTCATTGTCCTAGGTTAGGTACCCCAGGAAGTAGACTCTCAGACAGAGATCAGTGGACTAGAAGATTTCTAGAAAGTGTTTGTGAGAACACTTTGGAAGAGAATGGAAGAAGTCAGGGCTGTCCAGAGAGAGAAGGTGGGCTAATGCATGCTCCAGAGGTTTCACTCTACGAGGAGCTTGGAAACTGAGATGGCCTTTCAGAACTTAAATTAAAGATAAGGACATGCTATTACTGAAGTCACTCAGTCATTGACTGTGGGCTTCCCTGAAAAGGAGGCTGGCCTTGGGCAAGAACGCATCTTCAGCGGAGGTAATTCCAAAGACTGCTGCATGCTGAGGGCTCTGCGCCAGCGGCCCTCACAGTAGTGGGGACGTAAAGGAGGCAGGCAGCTGCGTAACATCTACTGCACCCGTGTGTGTGTGTGTGTGTGAGAGAGAGAGAATACCTGTTTAAAGTTCTTGTACTGGTGAAGTTCTCATTCATATTAGAAATTAATATGTAACAACATGGAGGTAAATTTATCAAAATGCACCAATACTATTGTCATGACTGGAAGATAATTTCTAAATTGAGTACTGTTTTTAGTCCAGTCTTTAAAATAAGGACAATGCCTTTTACTTAGTTGAAAAGTAATAGCTCAAAATAAACAGAAGGAACCAGTGGACTTCTATCTTTAAAACTCTCGATTATGTAAATTGTACTAACTACAAATTCATATATTCTTGCCATTGCTCCTTCTTTATTCATAAAACAACTAAAATGCCTATATATATTTTAGTGTACATAAACAAAATATTGATAAATAATTAAATATAACTTTAATTATAAAGCATATTAGAAAAATATAATTTGTGTTTTTAAATATAGAGGCAAACTTTTTATGATAGTCAAGCTACTATTCAGGTCTAAAATGTATGTAATATATATGATTTGTGTAAATGTATCATAACATATATGTCTATATATTATCAATTTCAAAGAAATATATGATGGTAAAGAATACAAATATATGTAATGTTAATATTGCTGATGTAATATCTATATTAGAAATGTCCTTAGAGGCAAGTGAATGAGAACAAACATTATTTTAGTTATAATGGGTAATAATAAGAGTTTGCAATAGTAAAAAAAATGGCTTTGCTTGCTTGCTTTTTCTAGTTCCAATTACTGAATGCCCTCTATACAAAGGTTGAGAAAACAAATCTACTCATAGTCTGGTGACCAGATTTCAAAGTAGAACATGGTGTTTGCAAACTAAAACTATGTTTTAAAGCAATGATAAAACACTTTAAAACAGAATACTGTGTTAGTATAAATTAGAGATCATGTGGTGGATAATATAAAATGTTTAACTTAAAATCTTAAAAAATTCTTCCACTAATATGTATCCTAAATATTGTATCTTTGCCTCAGAAACCAGCACTGTACAATAGAACTTTCTGGTTATTCTAGTTTTAGTTTTATTGTATTTTATTTAACATATTTTTATTTTAATTTAACATTCCACATGAGGCTTGTGGCTATTATATTGGACAGCATATTTATACACTTTTTTTCTAAGACAAATGTAGACATTTTAACTGTAGTAGAAACAGGAAAGTGTTTCATATACTTGAGAATCTATAGTTTGTCAAATATTGTGGGTTCTAGATTAGCTATGTAAATATAAACTACATTGGGAGGTTCATGAAGTGTCCAAATGCTCCTCGACTTATGATGGGTTATGCCCCAATAAATCCATTGAAAGTTAAAAATACCATAAGTAGAAAATGCACTTAACACACTCACCTATCCTAATATCATAGCTTAGCACATTCTACCTGAAATGGGCTGAGAATGATTACATTAGCCTACAGGGCAAAATCATCTAGCTGCTACTACCCAGCATCATGACAGAGTATCATAATGCATATCACTAGCCCAGGAAAAGTGACAATTCAAAACTTAGGCAAATTCCTATTTAATGCTTACCCTTGTTGCACCATATTGAAGTCAAATAATTCTAAGCTTGGACAATCTCTACTTTAGTAACACAATGCGGGAAATGGTGTTACGATCTTTACTGATCACTAGAAGGCACTAATTTGATAATACATGAAGAACAGAAAGAAACCAAACCATACAAAATAAACAAGGGCCCTGACACTGACAAAACAGAGTAAATAAAAGAATTGCTTGTTGGATCATTCACTCCCTGTGTTCAGGTAAATAGTGCCAGTGAGCCAGAAGTAAAGGCCTTAAGTAGTATGTGTGTTCTCAGACAAGCAATCCTACAGTATTTCTGCTTTGAATGCTTGTCATCAACATGATAGGCAGGAAGCCATGGCAACTAGAAATATGTGAAAGGCATCAAAGGGCAAAGCCGAGGGCACAGGCACTCTGTGGCTATATCTAATACTGTAACTGCATTTTCTTGATTTTCCTGTATTAAAGCTTTCATACCTATTTGTGTGCACTTTTTAAAACATTAATATTTCTTTCTGAAAGATAAGCACATTCCCTAGAAGACTGGGGAAAAGAAAGAAGAAAAAAAGACATACATTAACTTATTCTCACATAATATTCTGTTTTCATTAATAATACCTAAAGGAAAGAAAAGCTATGAACAAGTGCAATTCCAGTTGATATTATTTAATTTCCCAATGTAATGTATATTGTACATAAAACCTTTGGTATAATAATAAATATTTAAGTGACTGTTGACTAGAGTTTGAATTGTACAAGTTATTTCTCTAAATAATTAGTAAAGGCTTGATTGACCTTAAACTCACACTTATAAAAAATTAAAACTAACAAAGGAAATAAATCACATGCAGAATTTCACAGAAACATTTCCTGTCTCTCTCTAGTCCTTTTTGTCTACTTATCCCCTAGCTCAAAGCAATGCCTCTATCCATTCAATCCTGTTTACTGAAGGCTGATTCCAGGTACAATAATAGCCACAATAATTTATTTTTAGAAGAATTATATTCTATATTATGTTATATAAACACTTTGGAGACTGCTATTGTAGTATTCTCAGTTTAGAATGGAAATATATTAACAGTGTAAAAATTAAAAAAAAAAACCCTACAAACTTTGATCCAAGTGTAAAAATGTTGAGTTCCTTGTGTGAAGATTTTTGGACTCTAGATTTTGCTTCCTCTCTTAACAGCACAATCATTCAATTCTGCCCATTCTTAACTGTATGTTTGTTTGTTTTCATCATAGTATAAATGAGCTTCTCAAAAAGAATCTCAGTCTATGATCCAGCATGTTAGGAAATCTTCACATGAAAAGAAACACATTTTGTGTCTTGCAGAAGGCAAGAATATTAGCATGATTAAAAATGGGAGCTCTGAAGTCAGTTTGCCTGCGTCTAATTTCTGCACACTTACTTTAGTTATACTAGTTTCCTCTATATATGGTGGAGAGGCTGTAATCTTATCTGCTTTATAAAGTTGTTAGAAAAAAATCACTCAGCAGATTGCTTAACATATCATCAACATCATCATCATCATCCTGATCTTCATCAAAGCAATTTTAGCCATTTTAGTTCAGGAACAGGGTCTTGTTGACCATCTCCATTCCTTTCAGCCATTTGCCAGAGTATGAGTAAAAAGAAAGAATTTACAAAATTTTAGAAAGTTTTATGTATTAAGTTTTTCTAAATTTTATTTTTCTATTTTTAATAGAGTAACATCAATTTGATGGTAGAGATTCTGGGACAGCTTATGGCTCAAATTGCTTTCTTATTTCCCTCAGTTACCTTTACATAAATATTTTTAGCATCTCAAATAGATTTCCCATTTCAATGTTGCAGGTTATACCAAACTTCAAAATAGCCCTTCTGGGAAGTTTGGTGGTTATACAGACCATCATTTTTCTCTGAAAACTAGCACCTTCAATGTGCTATTCCCTCAAGAGAACAATAAAAATGCTTCCTTAGAAAACTCAAAGAATTAACGAAAGAATGTTCATATTAAAAAAGCCATCAAGAAGGCAATATGGCAGAACTCAAAGTTCAGGCTTAGGAGCCAGATTGGCTTGGCTCTGTTCTTTGCACCCCACCTTCCTGGGTATGCAGACGATTCGAGGTTGGTACTAACAAATGCATGCCAACGTTTTCTTCATTTAATATAACCAAGTTTATTTCCAACTCACACTTCATATCTTCATGTGTTTGCAAATGTATCTTCTCCACATTTTCTGCATTCTTGGCCTGAGCTAACCAAAGTTCTGCTTGATACATCCTTCATGGTCACAGAAGCAGGTAAAACATAACATGGTCCATTTTGCACTTGTTCTGAAAGTTTATGCTCAAAAGTGACAGGTACATCTATTGCACTTACATTACATTGGATTAGCCAAGTTACTTGACATATCTGAGCTCAACAAAAAGAAGATATATAATTCTTCTAAAGGAAGAGGGTTTAAATATTTATGAAATAATAAGGCAGTCTACCATATTGGATGGCTATGCAGCAACAAGTAAAATGTTTATCTCTTGAGTTTTCTTCCCATTTAAGTGGAAATGATAACAAAATCTATTTCATAGTGTTGCTGTGAGGACTAAATTAGATAATATTTTTAATGCACTTAAAAGATATATCGGCACATGACAAGTGGTATTTTTTTTGTTATTGAGATCCAATGTGAAAAAAATTATAATTTAAAAACCCTGACTTCTAAAAATAACGAATTTTTATTAAATATTTCACAAGTAATAACTGATATTCGCAGCATGGTTTGTGAAGTAAAATAGATAATATTACTATCATTTGATTAATAAGCATTTGGTTGACATTGATCAAATCAGCTCTTCTGATTCTAGACAATAAGACATTTAGGGAATGTAAAATTTAGGGAATCTTAAAATATTTTGTGGACCAAGACTGAGAAGAAAACTACAGACCATCTACCCAGAAAATGTATATAAGTAAAATTTTGCAGAAAATTTCAAGATTTACTCACTACATGCTCTGTGATATTTTGTTATAGCAGCCCACACAGATGAACTTTTTTACAATATTTTTTTGTTGTTGTTAAAAACAATTCACAGGTCCTACCCATGTTCACGAAGAGGGAATTTATACAAGGCGTAAATACAGGAGGTGGGAATGGTGGAGGTCACATTACAGTCTCTCTGCGGGTACTCTTTTTAACTTTGTGTTGCTCATTTACGCACGGGTCCTGATTTAGGACCTATAGTAATCATTGTAACTGTTCGCATGCATTCCCTGCGTGCTTCCCAGAACATGGGAAGTTTGTGCTTTCTGGCCCTGTTTGAAGTTAGTCATAATCATGTAATTGTCTTTGATAAGTGAAATATGAGTGGGAGATAGTGTCATTTCTGAATGAAAGCTTTAAACGCGAGTGATTGACTCACCCTGTTCCTTTCCCCTTGCCTTGGTGATCAGGGAAGCAGAGCACAAAATGCAGGCTGTCAGCCTAGGTTCTTGAACTGCTATGATGAGCGGAACCCCACTCCCAAACTCTCTTAGACCCGTAGTAGGAACAAGAAAATAGTTTTTATTGGGCTAAGCTAATAAAATGTTAGAGATATTTGTTAATGTGGCATAAATTATATTATTCTGATACAGAAATTTTTATATGCTTTTTATTTTTATGTGTCTACCCTACTAGATTTTAAAATCAGTTGGAATAGGAACATTCTCTGCATTGTATACACCATATTTCTAGTTTTTAGTCAGTATTTGGAGTTTGGTGGTAAATCCACTAATATTTATTAAATGAATGATTAAATAAATAAAGGCATCTAATTCACTAATTCCTTTAAATATTTGCGTCCCTTCTCCTGGAAAGTAGCAGTTATTCTATAATTTTTATTGAATTATATTGATTATTTATTTTGATGATTTCAACACCCTCTCTGTTGACTCATTTCAAATATTAGCTTCATGGTACCTTGACTTTCATTCCATTAAAATTGACCATATTGCTTCTTAAGCAAGTCTTTCATATGATTATTTATACCCAGAGCCTTCTCATTTTCTTTACCCCAAACTTCTCATTCTCTGAATTTTTGAATTCTGAATTTCTCCTCTTACTCTGCCCTTCTTCCTCTTAACTGCCTTTTTAAAAACTGATCAACTTTATTGTGACCTCCAATTTCTTAAGTTTTTCCTAGTTTAACAGTCCATTAATAATCCTTACCATCAGCCTCATCATCACTACAGCTGTGGGTTTACTCTCTTTCCTGTGGGTTGTGAACATGTCAGTCAAAAAACACTGTCCTGTCTGGGAGACCTTGGCTAATTTGTTTAAGTTCTGTAACCTCCATGTTCTCATGTATTAATTAGAAAAAGTAATATTAAATATGTCATTTGGTAGTTATAAGAATTAAATGTGATAATACTCTGCACATATTTATAAACTGTCAAGTCCTTTGTCGATATAAAGTAATGTAATCCAACTTTTTTAGTATGATGCAGAAAAAAACTGCCTCCTGAGTTTAAGGATTTTTGTTGTTACCTGCGTTCCAATGCTGATGAATTGTCTGTCCTCTTTTCTTGTTGCTGAATGGAAGATACAAACAGCAGACACTAACAGTATTTGTCTCCAAATTTTGAATTTCTTTAGATAGAATTTTTAAAAAATGTATACATAAAACAAAGTATGACAGAATGATTATATACTCTCAAATATTGGCTTTAAAATATGTTAGAAAAGTGCTTCTCAGATAAGGTCAAGTTAAAGGAGTTCATCATCACCAAGCCCTTATTATATGAAATGTTAAAGGGACTTACCTAAGGAAAGGAGGATAGAAAAAATAGGACAGTAAAAAGACAGCAAACTCACAGATATTAACAACCACACCTAAAACAAAAGCAAACAACTAGACCAGGAACAGAAACTCAGAAATGGAGATCACATGGAGGGTCAGCAACAGGGGAGTGGGAGGAGGAGAGAAGGGGAAAAGGTACAGAGAATAAGTAGCATAGATGGTGGGTAGAAAATAGACAGGGGGAGGGCAAGAATAGTGTGGGAAATGTGGAAGCTAAAGAACTTATGACACATGGACATGAACTAAAGGGGGAAATGTGGGTGGGAGGGGGTGTGCAGGGTGGAGGGGAATGATAGGGGAGAAATGGGACAACTGTAATAGCATAATCAATAAAATATATTCAAAATGTTAGAAAAAATAAGTTTAGGAAAATAAGCCTGTAACTTCAAAGGAATGGTTATTTTAATACTATATTTTAAAGAAAATGTATAGAACTCATGTGTAAGAAAATGTAATCCCTCTTATGTTACAAAGGCTATAGAATATTTATACAATTTTGTTAACAGAAGTGATTTATTTCTTAGAGCTCCAAAAAACTGTTTTTGTTATCTTCTGGTTACTCTAAAGCTCACAAAAAATGTTAACATATCCATTTCTAACTATCTTGTATTTTCAAAGTTAAAAACAAAAGACAATTCTATTTTTGTTTCAGGGACTAGATAAATTATCCATGCCATACAAAAGAATTTAAAAATAAATTACTGAATCAATTTGTGATGGGAGAAAATTGCATATAGGGAATGTTATTTTGATATATTTTCACTATACTTAAGTAATAAAACCTGATTAAGGATACAATCTACCATTTCATACAGTCAGGAATATTGAGAGGCTAGTGTGATAAATTCTCAAAAGCTATATCAAGGACATTCAACTAAGGCAAATTTTAATGAGCTATATTCTAAATTGCATATTCTATCTACACAGTTATATTTGATTCACAAGTGCAAGCTTAGTAGTTCAATAGTCATGCAAAAGAAAACATAGTTATGTAATATATTGCTTATATTTTGGTTAAAGATGAAAATACAATATTCTCACCATATTGGAATAATTCTCAGATTCCTTGTTTACCCTTTAGGATACTACAGAATAACTATATTGCATGCACAGAAGGAAGATAAGGAATATTTAAGGGAAACTGCAATAAGTCACTTCAATGGTAACCAACACCAGGCTGAGCTTACATAATTTAATGTAACAACTTTAAAGGTATCAAACTTCCTTAAAGTTTCAGTCATCCCAATTTATGCTTTTATGGTAGCCCGAGTTAGGCTGATTTTAAGGTAGATGTCTCAATACAGTGTAGGAGAAAGAACTCAAAACAATAAGTTGAGAAACAAGGACACTAATTTCTACTTTGTCACTATCTGTGTGATTTGGATGAAAATATTTCTGGTCTTTTTTCTTCAATCACAAATCAAAGAGGTTATTTATGCTTCTAATGATCTACCAGGGTCTCCAACCTGTGGCCCATGGGCTGCATGCGGCCCAGGATGGCTATGAATGTACCCAACATAAAATCGTAAATTTACTTAAAACTTTTTTTTTTTGCTCATCAGTTTTTGTTAGTGTTTGTATATTTAATGCGTGGCCCAAACAACTCTTCTTCTTCTTGTGTGGCCCAGAGATGCCAAAAGTTTGAACACCCCTGATACTCCTTGATCTAAAATTCTATCAATACTTTGGTAGTTTTGAACCTTAGAAAATTTTGTAGTCATATATATGATGAAGTTTTCAAAAACATACATGTAGTTTAAAAATCACTATTCATTGCAACAGAAAGAGAATAGAAAGGTAAAACCATGCAAATAGAGGGGGAAGTCCCTATTAAATCATGGAATCCGAGAAAAAGAACTTCCTGTTTGGAGACCAACAAATGTGGCCACAATTAGCTCTAAGGTTTAACAGTCACTTCATGTTTCTGGGCTTTATTTCCCTGGTTTTAAGAATCAATATGCTGCTTTTGAATGGAGGTATATTATATTACATTCATATATAATATATGTTTTATACAACAATAATATATTTCATGCAATTATATATTGCATATGTTGTAATGCTCAATATGTGTGTCTGTGTGTGCACTTGTGTAAATGGATGTTTAACCTTTTATTTTCCATTTCTATATTTTAGTTCACTTTATTGGTTATCATATTTTAATGTTGCATATTGATAACCTGCTTTTAAATTTTTATTAAATTTATTGAGGTAACATTGGCTAATAAAATATATTTCAAGTATATATTGCTGCGATACATGATCTATGTACTGCATTGTGTGCCTGCCACCCAAAGTTACATCATCATTTGCCACCATATATTTGGCCCTTTTCACCCTTTACTACCCTCTACCATCTTTTCTCTGGTGCCCGCCATAATGCTATCTAGGTCTATGAGTGTCAGTTTTATATTCCACATATAAAT
This sequence comes from Anoura caudifer, assembly GCA_004027475.1. NCBI lineage: Eukaryota > Metazoa > Chordata > Mammalia > Chiroptera > Phyllostomidae > Anoura > Anoura caudifer. The sequence continues at coordinate 107,497 of PVKU01001449.1, forward strand.
GAAATCATATGATTCTTAGCTTTTGCTGACTGACGTATTTCACTTAGCACAGTTTTCTCAAGGTCCATCTGTGTTGGCACAAATGGAGTATTTCATCTTTTCCTATGACTGAGCAGTATTCCATTGTATATGTGGACCGCATCTTCTTTATCCAACCCTCTGTCAGAGGACACTTTGTGGTTGATTCCATATCTTGGCCAAGGTGCACAATGCTGCAATGAACATAGGGGTGTATATATATCTTTGCAAATACTTGTTTCTGAATTGTTCAGATAGATACCCAGGAAAGGGATTGCTGGGTCATATGGTAACTCTGTTCTTAATTTTTGGAGGAACTGCCATACCATTTTCCATAGTGGCTGTACCAGTTTATATTCCCACCAGCAGTAAATGAGGGTTCCTTTTTCTTCATAACCTCACCAACACTTGTTATGACCTGTCTCATTGATAATAGCCATTCTAACAGGTGTGTGGTGGTATCTCACTGTAGTTTCGATTTGGGTTTTCCTAAGAGCTAGTGAAGCTGAGTATCCTTTCCTATATCTGTTGGCTATTTGCATGTCTTCTTGGGAGAAGTGTCTGTTCAGGTTCTCTGCCCACTTTTTAGCTGGACTATTTTGTTGTTGTTACTGTTGTTTGGTGTTGAGTTGTATGAGTACTTTATGTAGTTTGGATATTAACCACATGTCAGAGCTCTTGTTTGCAACTATCATCTTCCATTTGGTTGGTTGCCTTTTTTGTTATATTATCAGGTTCTTTTGTTGTGTGGAAGCTTTTTAATTAGATATAGTTCCATTCATTTGTTTTTATATTTACTTCCATTGCCTTTGGGGTCAAATTCATAAAATGTTCTCGGTGACCAAGGTCTATAAGTTTAATACTTATGCTTTTTTTCTATGTAATTTATTGTTTAAGGTCTTATATTTAGGTCTTTGATTCATTTAGAATTAATTTGTACATATGAGTACAAACTATAATCTAGTTTAATTAGTTTGCATGTGGTTTTCTATTTTTCCCTGTGTCATTTATTGAAGAGGTTTTTTTTTTTTTATTGTGTGTATTTTTGCTCTTTTGTCAAAAACTGTCTGTCCATATACACGTGGTTTCATTGCTGGGGTCTCAATTCTGTTCCGTTGATCCATGTCTGTTTTCCTGCCGAGAAAACATTGTTTTGATTATCATATCTCTGTAGTATAATTCAAAGTCAGGTAGAGTGATACCTCTGGATTCGTTCCTTTTTCTCAAGATTGCTTTGGATGTTAGAAGTCGTTTTGTGGCTGCATACAAATCTGACCATTTTTATTCTATTTCTTTAAAAAATGGTATTGGGATTTTGATGGGGATTGCAAAAAATCTATATATTGCTTTAGGAAATAAGACATTTTAACTATGTTGAGTCTTCCAATCCATGAACATGGAATATCTTTCCATTTCACTGTATTTTTTAATCTCTTTATATAATGCTTTGTGGTTTTGAGTATATGGGTCTTTCACATCCTTTGTTAATTTATTCCTAGGTATTTGATTATTTTTTGGTGCAGTTGCAAAAGAAACTGTTTTTTGCCATTTATTTTTCTGAAATTTTATTGCTAGTATAAAGGGCTTATAGAAATGGAGTGCATTTTTTACATAGATTGTGTATCCTGCAACTTGATTGTGTTTGATTTTTGTTTCTAATAGGTGTAATGGAGTCTTTAGGGTTCTTTATATAAATAATTATATTATCTGCAAGAAGTGATACTTTTACTCCTTCACTCCCAATTTGGATGCATTTTATTCCTTTCTGTTGACTGATTGCTCTGGGTAGTACTTCCAGAACTACGTTGAATGTGAGTGGTGAGAATGGACATTCTTGTCTTGTTCCTGATCTTAGAGGAAAAGCTTTCAATTTTTCACCATTGAGCATAATAATAGCTTAGAGTGTGTCACATATGGCCTTTATTATGTTGAGGTACTTTTCTTCTGTACCCATTTTATTTAGTGTTTTCATCATAAATGCCTGTTGTATCTTAGCAAATGCTTTTTCTGCATTTATTGATAAGATCATATGATGGTTACCCTTTATTAATGTGGTATATTACATTGATTAATTTGTAGATGCTGAACCATCTTTGTGCCCCTGGAATATACTACATTTCATCATGCTTATTATTTTTTAATGTATTGCCATATTTAATTTCTAGTCCTTTGGTCACTGTTTCTGCATCTGAATTCATCTGATATATATTCAGGGCTGGCATTTCCTATGCAATTATTACATCACTCTATTCCTAAGATTTATTTTTTAAGGCTATGGGTGAAGTCACATAAATTTGGTCTTTTTAAAAGCTAGCCAGATTGAGGAGGACATTTAAAGATATAAATGTCATGTTCTAAGTTTTAGAAGGCATTGTACATGAGAATAAATAGTTTTAATTAATTAATTAATTGTTTGTTTTATTTGCTTTCCTATTTTTTCCCTTTTGCCCCCTTCTACCTGGGCCAACCCTGTAGTCCACAGTGAATCCCCTTTCCATTCTCCATGTCCATGCTTCAGTCATATATATTCTTTGACTAGTCCCTCTCCCTTCCACCATTTCCTCCTCCTTCCTCCTTCTTACAGCTGTCAGTCTGTTCCATATTTCCATGTATGCAGTTCTATTTTTCTCATTATTTTTTTGTTCATTAGATTCCAGTTATAAGTGAGGTCATATGGTATTTGTTTTTAAAATTTATGGTAATAACTGTGCTTTCCATTCAAAGTGAGATTCTCTCTCTCTCTCCCTTTCTCTCATCTTTGTAAATTCAATTATATTCTGATGTGATATCTGGCCCATGAGCATGGTTGGGATTGGTCTACCTGATCCATTTCTACAAAATCATTTATTTCTTATTTCCTTGACTGAAGAAGATTAAGAAAATTGTAAGGTCTTTTCTAGTTTCAAAAATTCAATACTGGAGTGGTACAGGCTTGAGGTAATATTTATTGTCTTGGATAGGGATAATGTATAGTAGGTGATACACACCTACAGTCACCACTTTCATATGCTTTATCTGTTTTCCCTCCAAATCCAAAGTAACCGATACAAATTTTTTACAACGGGCTGTAATAAAAACCAAAGTAAAACAAAAGGGACTTGTAGAAATGAAAGCCAGTATACTTAGGGTTCTAGACTGTTTATGGTACTCTTGAGTAAATCTTTTGAAAGAATATTATGGACAATGAAAAAGGAGTAAATATGGTACCAGAAAGATGTTTCAAGAATAATCTATCTTCTGTAAGTCCAATAATATTTTAGTTATTTTGGAAGTTGATATTTATTTTCCCTTTTAGAAACAAAATAGATTATTTAGTACCTACAAACAACCATAACCTTTGCAGTTAGATATTATGGGGTTCTTATTTTTAATTATTATATGAACTTATAAATGTTGTATGTATCCATCTTTATTATAGTTTTTGGATGGTATGAAACTGTATAAAATATTGTGCTTTCCATGTTTTCTTAGAATTATCTTTTTAGTCAATTGAACAGACTTAGTGGTTTTCCTTTTTTAACTGTTTTTCAATTACAGTTGTCTCAATGTTTCCCTGTTGCTCCCCACTGCCCCATCCACCCCTGCTCTCACAGTCAATCCCCATCCCAAACATGCTCTTTGATGAGACTCTTTCCTTTCCGCCCCCCACCCCCATTATCCTCCTTCCTCTTCCCTTCTGGTCACTGTCAGTTTGGTACTTGTTTCCATGTCTCTGGTTCCATTTTGCTCATTTGTTTGTTTTGTTTATTAGGTTCCACTTATAGGTGAGATCATATAGCACTTGTCTTTCATGGCCTGACTTATTTTACTTAGCATAATACTCTCTGGTTCCAGGAGGACATACAGAGGGCCCAGAGACCTATGAATGGATGCTCAACATCACTAGCCATCAGAGATGCAAATTAAAACCACAGTGAGATACCACTTCACATGAGTCAGAACTACCATCATTAACAAACCAACAAACAAGTGCTAGTGAGGATGTGGGGAAAGGGAACCCTGGTGCACTCTTATTGTTTTCCTTAAAGCATAATAATTATTCCACATGATCATTAGATGGCACCAATTTCATTTTTATTGAAATTACGTATTTATGATGATGATTAGCTGAACTGTGAAAGTTTTTATAATTTTCATGTAGATATTCCTGGCTCTGTTTTTATGGTTTATTAGATTGTTTTATAATTTATAATAAGAATATTTAGAGAAAGTTCCAATATAAGCTCATTTAGCTAGAAAATTCATAGTCATAACTGTCATTGCATTCTAAGTCACACCAATGTGTTAATTAGGAACATTTAAGTAATAGTGGATTAACTGAATTTAGTTGCATAAGTGTCTCACTATTCCACTGAAATATAAGGAGAAAAACAATTAAGAAAGAACAAGAGTAAAGGACACATGGATAAAAACTAGGGGGGTGGAAACGGGAGGGAGGTGGGGAGGACTGGGTGGTGGGGCTGGGATGGGAATAAAAGACAGAAAACTGTACAAGAACAACAATTAAAATAAAAAACATAAAATTTATTTTTTAAAAGAAGATATCTCATTTAGAAACTTTTTAATTCACTTACATAGTATTACTCAAGGCCAACCATTTCCTCAATGTAGCTATATATACTTATATTTGGAGAATTGGGTCAGATGGCAATTTAGAGTCTTGTTAGTTTAATAATTTACCAGTAATTCACTTCAGTTTTTTCCAATTAATTCTCATTTTAAAAGTACTTACTTAATAATATAACTATCTATTTTCCATGCTATGAGGTTCTGCCCTTGCCTTCTCAATGATGGATATTAGTATTAACACTTCATAGGAATTTACTTAAATTCCTTTCAATTATTTTAAAAGCCCAAATAGAATTGATGCATGTTTTTTCCAAGAAATTTTAATTATATATGTAAAGGATTATTGAAAACATTTTTATTTTTAAAAATAAAAATATTGATCACTTTCTACAGATCACTGGGAACATTCAGTTAGGAGTCAAATAGAAATACACTGCACAACTTTGTATTGAGAAATCAGTAAATTGACACAATTTTATGTTTTAAGAGAAGCTTTTCTTAATCTCTGCATGTTTTACCCATTTCTTGTCAATTTATTTTAAAATATATTTCAACATGTCTTATTAGATTCCTTTTAAAATTGCTGACCAAAATAGCAGAGTGTTGTCCCAAGTATGTTTGTTGTTGTTGTGGTTTGGTCCTTCTTATATGAAATAATATATTACCATACACCCCAGAGCTTCAGAAAGCTGAAGTTTCTTCATAGTAATTCAATGATGGAGTTGTGTAAAAAATGGAACATCAGTTCTTCATTCTCTGTATAATTCCTAGTGGACAGATGTGTGACAACTCTGTCTTGAATGCCAAGCCTCATTATTAATTTTCTTCAAGTAATTATGAGAATTATTATTTGTATCACATAATTCAGAACTATTCTCACACTTTTTATACTATTTTGTTTTGGCAATATCTACAATTATTAGAGTAGGCAATTTAGCTGCAGAAACTATGGCTTATATGTTTTCTCAGGAGCAAAACTGTAAATCTTCTGTAAGACAATATAAGAGAAAATCTAGATGACCTTGGACATGGGGATGCCTTTTCATATACAACATCAAAAGCATGATTTATGGAAGAAATAATCAATAAACTAGACTTCATTAAAATTAAAACTTCTGTTTTGTGAGATACAATCTCAAGAGAATGAGAAGACAAGCTACGGGCTGGGAGAAGTATTTGGGAAAGCAGATTTGATAAAGTCATGCCATAAAACAAAACAAAAACTATTAAACTAAAAAATGGAAAACAAACAACCTGATAAAAATTGGGCCAAAGACCTTAATATACACCTCATCATAGAGGATATACAAATGGCATAAGAAGATATGGAAAGATGGGCCATGTCATGTGTCATCAGAGAAATGAATATTAAAACAAAGACATAGCAATACACATATTTGAATGGCCAAAATCTGGGACATTGACAACACCAAATGCTGGTGAGGATGTGAACAAGAGGAACTCTCATTTATTGTTGGTGGGAATGCCAAATAGTACAATGACTTTGGAAAACAGTTTGGAGGTTTCTTACAAAATTAATCATATGCTTACCACATGTTTGAGCAATTGCACTCAAACGAAGCCGGTGCACAGATGTTTATTCCAGCTTTATTTATAAATATCAAAACTTGCAAGCACCCAAGATGTTCTCCAATAAGAGAAGGTATGAATAAATTATGATATACCCAAACAATGGATTATTATTCAGCTCTAAAAACAAAAACAAACAAACAAAAAACAACTGAGCTATCGAGCAATGAAAAGACATAGAAAAAAACACATATTACTAAGTAAAAGGCATTCCTTACTGTTGTATTTTGATTTACAGTTTTAAGAACTTTCATTATAAGTCAGAGGTCCCCAACCCTGAGTCCAGGGACCAGTCCTGGACATGTTAAGAACCTGCCGAGGTGGGCAAAGCTCTCCTGAGCTCCACCTACTGACAGCTCGCCCCCATTACAGCAGAGCTCTGCCTCCCCCTGCTCTTTTTCTACTAAACAGGTCCCTGGTTCCAGCAAGTTGGGTCTGCTGTTATAAGTGATAGAGGACTGATCAAAGTCCATTAAAACAAACAAATAAATATAAGTAAAAATATATTATCCCATTTTTAAAAGAGATAGTATGAAGTTATATGTTTCATTTCTTTTTTGGAACAAGTAGAACATATGGAGTCCTAGAGTTGGGGAGGTATATCTAATACTAACTGTTTCCATGTTTAAATATAGTCATTTTAAAACTCAGCATTTCAAGTGTCTTAGGTTGAGGTCCCTAACAAGACCTTAAGGCAATGCTCCCTGTCCACATGATCTGTTAAGGGAGTGCTCCCAGACAAATCTGCTGAAGGAGTGGAGGAAATAGGACAGAGATATGGAAGAAGTCAAGGAATAAGACATGAGAACAATTTCAGGAAAAATCTCATGGAATGTACCTTCAAGCTGATAACATCTAGGAAATTCTAGCCTCGGAGTAGATTATGCCTCACAATCTGTCTCAACCAAGGGCATGTAAGCTGAGTTTCATGTTATTACACCCATCTGTTCTCAGCTCAGGGATCCTAGGACTGTTCATGTGGGGTGATAGACTTTATCTTTTAGGCAATTTGGCTCTCTTTGGTCTCTAAGAGATCAAGGTCAGTTTTCTAAGACTTACACCTGTAGACTATTGGGGGCAGGAAGCAAAAGTTCATGAAAGCTAGAAGAATTGAATATGGAAATGCTGCAATCAATCTGAAAGTATCTGGGTAGAAAAACAGAAGTGTCCATTGCAATGAGGTTGACAGAACAGTGTCATCCACATTTGTAGGTAGGAATCTCAGACACTGAGAGAATAATGATATCCTTGCCAGCATAGCCTCAAAAATAATAGGCAGATATTAAAGCATCAGTCTTTTGTGTTCTCCATTTTTTCATGCTCCCTAAAATTATACCTTTTAGTTATTTTACCAGATGACTTATGCCCATATGTAAGAACAAAGAGGTATGTCTATTAATTAAGTCTATCCTTAAAATGAAGATATCTATGTCACATTCAAAGGGATTGTTCACAATGCTGGCCGTTAAAAACATAGGTACCTGATCTGCATCTACAGTGTGGAATTCTCTGGGCTGAGAACTTGGTTCCAGAAACCATTCATTATCTCCCTGGGTCTTTGGAGAGCATCTAGCCTCAAACCCTTTTCTTCTTCAGAATTCTTGGTTTCACATGGTATCCTAATTACATGCATTTACTCATTCCCATAGTTTCATGCTTCCTGATCATATGCATGGCAATATTTTCAATGTAAAGATGATACTAAGTGAATGAAGTGTGTAATATCTTGTGAACTGAAAATTTAGGTGAGATAATTTTGTTACTTTCTAAGGTTTATATACATTTTATCTATTGGAGAAGTAATTATCTTAAAAATAAAATCTTTATTAAATTCAGCACTCTACAAATGTATTTGAATACCCTCTTTCCCACATATCTCATGTAAAAGCTTGGAAGGTTGTAAAATGGTGGCATTTGACATAGAGCATTTCCTGATTATATTGTCTCTTCCTCACCTCTGCCTCTAGAAACTCACAATTTTAATATTTGCTGTTTGTTTCAAGTATGATGTTAAATATATTGTTTCATGCTGCCTGTGATGTAGTTAGGCCATGCAGTTTTATTTGTACCTTTCTTTCACAAACCTTCATGCTTTCTGCTACCACTCATTCATTTTGGTTCCATTATCATCTAGATAATGAAGCAGGAGTGATTTGCAGGGTGCGTAAAGGCCCACGCTCGCAGCCTTCTTCACAGTTTTCCTGAGCCTGCAAAGTGCGTATATATAGATCACACTGACACTTTTACAAGGCTAGACATTTGTGTATTAGCACCCTGTTCAGAATTTTTCTGTGATGATTCTGCAGAAAGATTGAATTAGATTTTTTTAAATATCAGCATAAAAAATTGATATTGAAAATTTGCTACTGCTTTTTGAATGTCCTTAAAATTGTTCTCTGCTTGTATGGGAATGTGGAAGAAAGATGAGTAAGCTAATTGTCATGCAGTTAAATTTAGTTTATGTTGCTTTTGCAAATCAAATAATTCATTATACTTTGGTATTTACTTACAATTAAAAAATAAAGTCCTCTGATCTGATAGTTGTGAAATGTTATTGCTGTTTCCAAAGTGAGATTTTAGTTATAACCATTAATTATTTATGACATCAGTAAAAACAGTTCTTTGAAAACATCTTTATGCACATGATTTTTATATCATTCAACAAAGATATGAGATATGAAAGAATAATTTTGTTCTAATTTAAAGTAATATGAATGAAAACTGTTGTTCCCTCCACAAAACCTTAAATTCTTTATTTATCTAGGATCAGAAGTATCAATATGAGATTAACATAAAAATTAAAGTATTATATATCTGCTAGATGTCCAAATACAGATTAAACAATTGCTCCAAATTATTACTAAATTAATAGATTATTTTAATTGAAAATGATAAACTAAAATAATTAGTAATTTGGCTAATGGAAAGTCATTTGACTTTCCTCCAGTAATAAAATTTCAAGAATACTAACTATATTGTAGTTTATATTAGGTCAGTCTACTTAATTTCACAAAATAAAACATTTAGTCTTTGATGTATGGGAAACAGAAATAGTTGGATTCCTTTGTTGGAATATCATTTATTTGTCTTTTAGACAGTAAATTTTTTTTAAAAAAGGTAATTAGTAAATGTAACTATATTCACCTCCTGTCACATTTTGATGTCTCTTGATTTATTTCATTCAATACCTTTTAAGGATTTGTAAAAAAAAAATATATTTTTTTTTAACTTTTAAACCTTATGAATAATAATCACTTTGAAAGCTTATTAAAAGTAGAGGTAACTAGCCCTGGCTGGTGTGGCTCAGCGGGCTTAGTGCCAGCCTGAAAACCAAAGGGGCACCTATTTGATTTCCAGTCAGGGCACATGCCTCAGTTGCAGGCTAGGTCCCCAGTAGGGGGTGCTTGAGAGGCAACCACACATTGATGTTTCTCTCTCTCTCTCTTCCTCCCTCCCTTCGCCTTTCCATAAAGATATATAAAATTATTTAAAAAATGGAGGTAACTAGAACTGACTGGTATGGCTTAGCAAAGTGTTGCTAGTTTGATTCCTGGTCAGAGCATATGCTTGGGACATGCCTGGGTTGTGGGTTTGATCCCTGGGTGGGGCGCAGATGTTTCTCTCTCACATCAAGATTTCTCTTTTTATCTTTCTCTCCCACATCCTCTCCCTCTAAAAATAAATAAAATTTTATAGAAAAATAGAGTTATTGACGCCATCCTCCCCAAATTCTCATTGAAGTGGAACAGTACCAGAGGTCTATATTACTAACAATCACTCCAAGTCTTCCTGTTGTAGGTGCTCCAGAAATGAAACTTAGAGAAACAGTAGGATAGAGGCTGATAAAAATCCTGAAGTCTGAAACTTGAGTCCATGGTTCTGGGGTCCTGTGTACTATAGGCAACTATGGGGAAAGTGTAATGTAAGTAGAGGTGGGTCTGTCAATTTTCAGCCTTTGCAACCTAGGGAATTTTTTGCCTCCAAGCCATGAGAACTTCATGTGGACATTTCTTGTTCCCGTTGATGTAGGCAAGGGTCAGTTCCTATTCCTAAATGTTGTCTTTATTATATCTACTTCCCTCTTACTCTTTTGTTTATGAATGCTGGACTGGCCATTTAATATATGTGGTAGGCACAATAATATTCCTGCAAAGAGGTATATACCTCCTAACCACTTGAAATTGTGAATAGATTATGTTACATGGCAAAAGAAGTTTGTAGATATGATTAAGGTTACAGACATTGACATGGTAAGATTATCAGAGATTATCCAAGAAGAATCAATCTATCATGCAATTCCTTAAAAATAAAGAATATTCACAACTGGGTTAGAGTAAAGAGACTGAAGAACAAGGAAACTTCATAAAAAATCAACCTGCTATTATTGCTGATTTTTCAGGTGAAGGCAACAGGCTGTGAGCCAAGGAATGTGGGCATCCTATAGAAACTGGGAATGGGGCTCAATCTCATAGCACAAGGAACTGAATTCTCTTAACTCACGTGAGCAGGAAACAGATTCCACCCTCGAGCCTCCAGAAAGAAAGAAAGCCCTGCTAACCCCTTGATTTCAGGTTAGTGAGAACCTTGTTATAACTACAGGCCTACGAAACAGAAAGACACTAGGTTTGTGCTGCTTTAAGCCATCAAGTCTGTGGTAATTGTTACTGCAGCAATGGAAAACTAACACAGGAGGCAAATAAATTTACTTTTCCTTGAAATATGTTCATTTTTTTTGTTAAATTTCTAGACTAATGCTCTTTTTTAAAAAAAAATAAGTTTGGTTTTACTTGTTCTTTTAAGGGTCTCAGACACTTTCTAGCTGTTTATTCCAAATATATTACAGAACACCAGGGGCAATTATCTGTCAACTATTAAATGCAAATTATTTAGCAAAGAATTGGGACACTAAACTGGGAACTAACAATGATTTTTTGTGAAGTATTTTTAGCAATATATTCACTAAGTTTGCTGATGATTATTTTTGCTACTGGTATTACAATATTCCTTGTCTGATAAGTGAACTATGATAACTGAGTTTCACAGCTTTTGTTGTTTTCTTTGGCATATAAACCCAGATTCAGTGTGTTGGCTGTTGACTTCACATATTCCAGTCCTTGAAGAGTGTTCCTATTTTCTGGTTCTCTTTGCACATATTATTTCTTCATATACTCCTCAGGCTCTTCAGGGAAGTCTTCTTATTTTTTGCTGTAAATTTTTTTCCCAATAGAAAACTGAGATGGTTAACAATCTTGCTTACACTCTTGCTTAAGTATGTGACCATAAATCTCTGTTATAACTTTTATTTCCTGTTTTAGAGCTCAGCATCATTAAGTTGTTTTTCTTCAGAGTAACTAAGCCTTCATTGTAAGACACTGGTGTTATCGGTGATCTCAGGGGATACATATAGCAGAGATGGTGGGGAGGCATTGTTTGTCCTCACCATCAGAAATAGAGGAAGGCCTACTTTTATCACATTTTTCTGATTATTTTCAAAAACGGGTTAATCTTCCTACCTTCAGTTAAAAAAATAAAACTCCTTGGTGGCTTACAGCAACTTGTGAAATATAGGTTGCCTCTTCTCAATTCATAGCACAGTACAGACTGAAGAATCTACCTTTATTTAGCATTAAGATGTTCTTATGATGGAACTATGCAAAGATGGGTAACTTCCGAAACAGGATTCCATTTTATCCATATTGTACTGGGCAAATCAAATCACATGCCAGAATATAACAGCAATGGGGTGGAAATGGTTCCTCTCAGGGAAGAACTGGTGATCACATGGCAAGGGGTTGAGAGGTCACAGAGAAGGAAATAAATAAATAAATAATTAATACAGTGATAAAATCTAGAACACTATAATACATTTAATATATTTATATATAAAACCCTGTCTCCCCTTCTCATTTATGAGAATGAAATTAAATACCTCTCACTTTCTGGAATGAGTAAACTTCCTGTTTATTACTCTATCAGATGTGGCACAGCAAATACAAATAAGAAAGAACATGTTATATCTGTCAATGTTAGTCTTAGCTATTATTAAAATTATTATGATTTATTGTGTCCATGAAATGCAGATTCCCCTTCCTTGTTGTGACTGAACTTCAAATTATCTGTTTCCTTGGTAGCAGTGGGGAGGAATAGAGAGTAATTCATACTTTATCTTCATTTTATAGGGGAAGAAAGATAGCAACAGAATAGTGTACAGGAGATTCACACATACACACGCACACACACACACACACACACTTGGGAAAGCAGAAGACTCTTTCTCTCTTATTTTTGGTTAAATGTATATGAGAAGCTCAGAGTGAAAATATTTCATTGAGCCCTGCAAGTCTAAAGTTTATGTTGAAAGCCAGTTAATTTATCCTTTGAGATTCTTGTGTGTGTGTGTATATATATATATATATATATATATATATATATATATATATGGGTTAGGGTTTCATATGAAAGAACATATATGAGAGAACTGATAATTTTTCCTAACAAATATTTTTTCCTAATCTCATTTTCCTTTTGGGAAATTTGGAGCTGAGTGCTTATACTCCAAAAAATACTTTTCATATATAGTCCCAACAAAATTCTCCAGTTTACTATCTTACAAATATAAATAAATTGGTAGTATACTGCATAGCAAGAAATATTTACCATTTTATTTTATTTTATTTCACTAGTATATATCCTATTAATTAATAAACACATTAATATCATCACTTTGCATACCATAAAATTATATAGACTTTAAAATAAATTATTTAAAATATCATAATATATTGTTGTCATATGCATTGTTTGCTTAATTTTTAATCTTCTATAACTCTTTATGAAATAATTAATAACCTAATAGGTATATGTTTACCTTACTGTACAGTAAGAAAGATAAATCAAGAAGACAATGCATTTTATAAATCTGATGAAAAAGTCTTTTAACATCATAAACAATATTGTATTAAATATCTTCAATTATTTTACTTACTATAAAATAACTAAGAAAAGGAAAATTAAAAAAGAAAGAATATTGAAGTGGATATGCTTTAGTGAAATTCAGACCTTACTTTGATAAATTCTGCAAGGCAATGTTAATATATATATATATATAATTTTTAGGGTAATTCACACTCAATTTGAATTACATTCAAGTGTCTATATATTTTTGATGGCCAAAAAGGAAGGAAGGAAGGAAGGAAGGAAGGAAGGAAGGAAGGAAGGAAGGAAGGAAGGAAGGAAAAAGAAAAGAAAGAGAGTGAGAGAGGGAAGGAGGAAAAAAAGGAAGATTCTTTTTTCTCATAAAACCTTGCTGGGTGGAAGACAAGAAAAAGAGGTTAAGGTGGTGGAGGAGAGGCAGGGGGAGTGGGGGGAGAAGAAAGGGAGAAGAGGTGGAAGAGGGAAGGAGGGGCTGTGGTGAAGAAAGAGGTAGGCCTTCAGGTAGGCCCTAGGGGCCCTTTGGCCAGACCTGCCATGGCCCTGCCATGGGCAGTTCCTGCTCAAGTGGGAGGGTGGTGGTGCAAGTTAGTAAGGGGCTGTTAGGCTACCCTGAGCTGGGAAGTCATGCAGGGGTCTAAAAGGAAGGGTCTTGCAGTGGCAGGGTTGGAGGGGGTCCTGAGTAGGGGCATCGGAGAGGCAGCAGCATGTGGGATCAGAGGTCAGCCTGGGCCAGGCTATGAAGATGTTGGAGAGAAACAGGTCCTAGTGGCTAAGGCTCAGGCCCCGCCTGAGCACACTCAGAGCTGCCCTTTAGAACAGGCTAAGGCCTGGCCACCCGCTATCTCGGTCAGCAGTGCCCACTCTCTCCCTATTACTGCTGTCTCCTCACCCACCTGCTATGGTGAGTCCAGAGCCCTCAGGTCTCTGAGACTGCCCCTTTCTATGGGTTGTGCTTGACATGGGCTTCCCAGGGAACTTCCAAGGCACCCACAGACTCTTTACCAACTTTCTGAAAACCCTCCACCCACAACCGCTGCCCCAGCTCCATCTTGTGCAACGAAGATGAGGCTCTGAGATCAATGGACTGGCGTGAGCTGTCCAGCACTGTGTAGCAGTTCTCTCTGCTGTCCATGAAGATGGGCATCTCGGGCATCTTTGAACTGGAGCTTCGGGTCATCCTTAGTAAGCCCACATTGTCAGAAGCCTTCCTTTTGCTTGGGTGCATTTTCTCATGTAGCCATCTTTACACATCAGGTCTACATCACTTTTCTGGGACCACCACCTGCAGATGAACCAGCCCATGGTCTCTTTCCCATGCTCATGGTGGATAAAGTGTCGTGGGTCCTATTGACCTTCAGGAGGTGATCTGTGGACCATTGGGGTGGCATATCTTGGCTGGTTTTTCTGTTCCTTCTTCCCTTCCCTTCCCTTCCTTGCCTCCCCTTCCAGTTTCAGTGGGTTTTTATTAACATAAATTCACAAACATCAAGATTTTATCAAACATCTTTTCTGAACCTGGTAAAACAAGCAGAGGCTCTGGTTCAGTTCATGTACATACAACATAGCCCAACAAAACACCCAGTGGGCAGACCTGCCTGATGGCCACATGGCCCAGCCACCGTAGTTCCTGCTTAAGTGGGAAGGTACAGAATTCTTTGTATTTTTTTGTTTCTGATTTTTCACTGCAGGCAAAAATGTTGAGGAGAACTCTAAAATTTTAAAACATAGGGGCGGTATTGTGCAGGTATTGGTGTTTACTTTGGATAATTCTATCATATCAACTAAAATTTTAGTGAGTAGTTGACTATGTTTTAATGATAGTTTTATCCAATTCAAAAGTTGTATCAAGGTGAATGAAATACTATGTTTCAGATTCTCTGGTACTTATATGGGGGAGAAGTGGTTTGAGATATCGATGAAACAGGAGTCATCATGAGTTTTTAATTTTTGATGCTAGATGATGGGCACATAAAATTTTACATTTTTGTCTACATCTGTGTATGTTGAAATTCTGCATAATAAATTTTTAAGTTGCACAGAATTTACCTGTGTTAATAAAATTCAACTAAGTAAATTTGAGGATCTAATTGATTTTATTAAATGATTCATGAATTGGGCACCATGCCATCTAACAAGCTGTGAAGGGCTGTACAAAAATGAGAGGTTTTTATAGGAAGAAGGGTGGGACACAAGAGATATTAACAAAAGGAAGGATTGTTTTTATTCCAGGATGCTTTTTGGGAGAAATGATTTTTAATCATGTAAATTGTATCTTCTTTCTAAGAGGGGTGGTGAGGGCCCACCTGACAGATTACTTCATTGTTGTTGACCAGAAAATTCGAGACTGGCTGATTAAGATTATGTTTATGAGCAATGTTGAAGCAGCACTTAGGTCAGGTATTAAAATCTAGGCTTGGACTTTAGCACAAGTTGAGACCGTTTCAGGCCTGTGGCTTTTCTCCTTAACACCAGTTAGCTTTTACTGTGGGGAATAAAAATTCAAAATTTGTAAACTAAAACAGCTACCACTTATTACTTATCAGTTTAAATTCAAATTGGATAGTCCTGCTTATTATTAGAGAAAAATAATTAAAAGATCTGCCAACTAGAAATTTCTCTACACAAAGTACAGCTGTATTATCAAATACCGTAAGCAATATACCAGACTGGCATGTGCATTACAGGCAATTGGCTGAAGTGTTTCCAAAGACAGAAAGAAATCTCACCTTTTTATGTAACCATTACATATATTTTCTTAAGGTTGACTATAGCTACTCCTACAGTAAGAGGACTCAAGTAACAGCATCCTTTGCCATGAAATTTGTAAATTCACCTGTAAATTGGAGTGGCCATCTGTGTCAGCTAATGACTTTTATCCAAAGGAATCAGTAAAGTTCTCATATCTTGATGAGGATGACAGGAAGTAATGTCACACTTGAATCCAAAAGCAGAAGTGAAGTTAGTCTCCTTCGATTCAGTCTCTCATTGGAAACTAGGGTATAGGTACACTACCTTCTTTGATGATTACATTTTAAGGAGATGGCTTTTGTGTCCTTAAGAAACTCATGACTGGTTTATTAGCAGTAGGCTTGTTTAACACTTAAAAAGATTTGTATATATTTCAAAAGAAAGAGAACATGTGCAATTAAACATTTTCTGAAGGAAACACTAAAAAAAGGAAGAGAAAGCTCTGTCTCTTTTTGCCATAGGGAAATTAAATTTCCTTCTTACTTCTGATTTGTGTTTAACCTTGCAACTTTGAAACCAGGTTCATCTGGTTTTGGCCGGGCTGGCTTATGTGTTTGCAGTAACCTGGCAGCTGTGTTGAGGTCAGACTCATCTGTGAAATCTTCACTCATATGTGGCTTGATGTAAGCTGGTGACCAGCATGTAGGCTGGTGACCACTATCAGCAGCGTAGTCCAGGTTGTTCAATTAGCAATTGCAGGCTTCCAAGAAGGAGCAGAAACATGCAAATTTCCTTGAGGCTTGGATTGAGATCCAGCCCAAAACATTTCTCCCTCAATCTATTGGTCAAAGCAAGTCACAAGGCCAGTCTACCCTTACGAGATGGGGAAATAATTTCCATCTCTTGATGGAAAGAGCTTAGAAGTAACATTCCAGCAGGGCATGTTGTTCACATTCTTTGGCAAACTCTCTAACAAATAATATACATACAATTTACAAGAAAGTCTTATTGTGGTTCTTGCAGCTATATTATGTAGTTCTCAGAATTCTTAGCCTTCCTTGCAGCGAAGTTCAGACTTCCTGCCTAATTATGGTTAATGGACCATTTGAAGTGGCATATGTCTCTCATAGTCTAAGAGAGTCAGGTTGAGCATGTGTTGGCTTCATCCCTCTTTCTCATCTGGGCACCTTGAAGGCAACATGGTCCAATAAGCATAGCTTTGCTAACGGCAGATGGCACCAGATGTCAGACCTTGGTCTTTGAGTTTTGGCTAAGAATTCAGAGCCAAGACTCAAATGCAAGTGAAAATTTATTTAGAAAGTCACAGAGGTAGAAGAAGTGAAGGAAGTGAGCCATGGAAGAAGTGAGCCAGCTGGGCTGTGTGAGCTCAGGGAACAAGTTGGGGGTATATGTGCCTGAAGGAAGGTGGGGGGAGGGCTTAGGTGTGTTCCAGGGACCGCACACCTGAGAAGAGATGGGGGAAGGCACAAGCATGCTTGAGACAGAGAGAGGGAGAGATGGTGAGAGAGAGGTTCAGTGTTGCGTTCTTCCTCTGAAGGATTTTAAAGGTGGGGATTTTAGGGGAGGTCTCAGGGGAGGACAACAATAGAATATTCATTATCTTTTCCAAGTGCACCCTTATAGGGTTATGGTCTCTACTGATTGGTTGGCACCAGAGCAGGGGGTCATTAGTCATGGCTGCTGGTCCTGATGTCAGCCATGCATTCACCCCACCTGGCCTTGCTTCTTTTCTGAGCCTGGAGCTAAAACACAACTGAGGCTTAGATGTTATCTCCAGTTTGACCTGAATGCTGTCTGGTCAAAAGACCCAAGGCTTTGTTCTTAAGATTTTTGATGTGGGCCAGAACCTCACTGCCCCAAGGGCTTACTGGTTTAGGGAGTGGTTGTTCAAGGGCTTGTATGGGAGCTGTATGAGTCTATTCTTCAGCCTACTTGATCCTCTTCTAAGGGGTGTGGGTCTGTGGCATGTCCAGTGACATGCCCAAGGTCAGGGCAGGGTCTGAACCTCATGACAAGAGGTATGAATGGTCAGGGGGGAATTAACCACATGCCCAGCAATATGCTGGGGAGGGAGATGGACCATGGGAGCAAGGTTCCACTTTTCAGTTGCCGGTTGCTGGGCACCCAGGGTCTTATACTTTGGTGACCTTGGGTGCCTAGCCTATTATTCCTACACCGCTTATGCCTCACTGCCTACTGTGTCAGCTTCACAGGAGAAAGGCTTCTGACATGTCTGAGTTGGTGAAAAATAATTCTTTATAGTGATGACCTCTGAGATTTCTGAGTTGTTGTTATATCTGGCATTAATTACTCTAACTAATAAGATATTTATATATTTTAAATCTAAGCATGAGATTTATTAGATTTTTCCTTTTCTATAATAAAAATTCACTGATAGATGGTTTATCTTGGAATCCCATCAAAATTCCATTTTATTATTCCACATAATCAAATACATGACTATTTTTCTTCCTGTAAAACTTAATAAGTATAAACAGTAAAATTTCTATTTCCCTTTGCCTGGACTTTTATTACCTTTCAAGTCCTACTCAAGATGTGCCTCTGAAGGACTTTTTAATTTTTCATCTCAGACAGGATTAATTACATCTTTATTCAGTTGCTCTCAATATTATAAATATTGCTTCTATTGAGTGCACCATCCTATTTTGTATTTAATTGTATATGTAAACTATAAGACATTTGAGAACAAGGACCAATCTTATTAACTCATTGATCTTATTATTCTTTAATGCCACATTGCACAGTTTAAGAATATTATGTAGAAGATAAGATATCCAAAAAAGAATAAAGTTGTGGTGGTTGAAGGTGGTAAAGACGTTAGACTATGAGTTTAATGTTAGTTTTCCAACATAAATATAATAAAGTATCTCCTCTGTATATCCAAGATGTTTAGGTATATATTTATATGTAAATGTAAATGATGTTAAGCAAAAACCTTTGAGACCGAGAGTTGTCCTGACAGAAATGCGTTCACTGAATTATATGCTAGCCAAAGAAAGGGGCAAGTCCTGGCCCACGCAGTCGAAAGCATCTGCGGCAGGGCTGGATGGAGAAGTCAAACACATCCACTGTAGGGGAGAAAGACATAGGAGTGAGCCAGTGGCCATGCAAGGGCTTGAATGGGACTCATAGGAGGCTGTTCTCCATCACCCGTGATCCTCCTCTAAAGGTGTCTATCATGTGACTAGTGACATACTAGGGAGGAGAGGTCAGGGGAGGGTTTGAACCACATGACCAGTGACCAGTAGGGGAGGAAAGGGAACCCTGGGGGCAAGCTTCCAGCCTAAAATTGTCATTGCTAGGCCGCCAGGGATGTCTGCCCTGGGTAACCTTTCTACCTGGAATACCATCCTTCTCTGCTCATCCCTAGCTAACTGCCTATTACATAAGCATATATATATATTAGATTTTAAATAATATACATATATCAGTGCTGTAAAAATAATTTTACTAAGTTTGAATTTAGAAAGATAAATATCCATGGTGAAGCTATTAATTATATGAACAAACAGCTTCTGTCTATAAAGCAAAATTACTAAACAGCCAGTAAGGTATGAGGCAAAAGGTACACGAAACAAAAGAGGTGCTAGCAAAAGGAACAATAGTTGAATAGGTTTTATCACCAGATAGATAATCTTTTAATAATCACTAAAAAGTAATATAAACAGAGCCACTTTAAAGTGGAGTCTGATCTGCCATCCTAGGGGACGTGCCTTGCATGTCTTACTCATCAAACCTTCGGAATGCTAAAATTGGGCAAAGTAACCTTTGACTGGGCCTAAGGCAACATTGTATCCCAAACAATTGTTTGCAAAGATAACAAGAAAGCAGATTTTGCGATCACTAGACTCAAAATCCAAAACATTCTTTAGCATTGGCTGATTTATGTTATCTTATCTGCACTTACAGAAATTCCTTCCTTCTCTTGCTGTGATTGTTCTTGTCTTTCTCATGCACACCCATTACCTTGCCTCCTAATTGGAATACTATTTACAATAAGTTTCTACCTGAATAAGTGCTGCTTGTATAGCCATTATTTTGGATGTCAAATAAATGGTTGTTACCTCTCACCTCTGGCTTATTCTTTTTAAGTTAACATCACCAATATAGTGTTTAGATAAAAACAATTAAATAATAAAACTATGACTGGGAGTCTACCAATTTTTTCTTTTTGCTTTGTTTTCTTTTTCCTTTTTTTTTTAAACAAAAATAAGCAGAAAACAATGCTGGCCTTTTTAGATATGCTAGGCAAACATAGGTCTGTTTACCACATGGGGGATTTGGTGGGTTTTAATATATTCAAAGAGCTGCGTGGCCATCACAATTATCAATTTAAGAATATTTTATAATCCAAAAAGAAAACCCATACTTATTATCAATAATTTCCATTTCCAGCCATCACCCTAAATTTTTTTTTGCAACCACTAATCTACTTTCTGACTATTTATTTACTAATACTGCAAATGTCATGTAATTGAAATCATATAATAAGTGGTATTTTGAGATTGGTTTGTTTCACTTACTGTTTTCAGGATTCTTCTACCTTACAACTTGTAACTGTGCTTTATTTCTTTTTATTTTGAAATAATATTTTATTGTAGATATGCCACATTTAACTTACCTACTCATTAAGTGATGTATATTTGAGTTTAAACTTTTGGCTATTGGAATTAGTGCTAGAAAGGCTTTTCCTCCTGACCCCAAATATAATACGTGATGTCTTTTCCAATGCCATTTACTTAAAATCTCTGACTCCAAGGGGGCATCAAACAATTTGTTTTAGTTCTGACACTATTTACCTGGAGTTATCATCAGATCCCACAAGTTCAGGGGCTCAATTCCACAAGACTACTCCCTATCTGCAATCCATTTGCAAGTCTCTGGCCACCTGTACTTCTTATTGACTGGTATAAACCAAAATTAATTTAGATTGTAATAAAGAATAATAAGCATTTATTTGAGTAAAAAGCTGCTGCTGCCTGTGAGACATATTCAGGTAGCAACCTAAATTGTGCTCAGCTAAGGCAAAGAGGAGGCCATCTTTTATAATGCTAGTGTCAACGGCAAAGAGGTTCTGGTTACCCGTCCCTGCCTCCCGCCAAGGTAGGTATCAGGGAAATCAGGAGAGGAGTCAAAACAGATTCAGAAGAAGAGCTTTACCGAAAACGATGTGGAGGGAAAGGGGAAAGATAAGGCACTGGAAGCACCGAGAGAGTACAATAAGATAGCATGCTGCCCAAGCTGCTGTTGGGCTCTAATTTATATAGGGCTGGGCTGTCCATGCAGGCACAGAGTAATTTCTTTGCTTGCCAGTATCCCACTGTGAGTGAGCATGGACCAGCCTGGGAGCAGAGCAAAGCTCTTTGTTGATGCGGACTACATCCAGCGGGGTCTGTATGTTATGGATGTAATGAACAAAATCACACGGACTGCAGAAATCCTGTGGAGAAAATGGGATGGCATGGCCACTCTCTGAGAGAGAGAGAGCACCTCAACCCTTGCCCAGACAAGCTTTTATTGGCTTTCTAATAGCATACATCAAAGAAGGTTCTCATTCATTATGCTCAGGTTTGCTTTAGGTGATTACTTTTTACAGATAACAAAGGAAAGGATGTTACCGATTACTTCCTACAGATTAACAAGGAAAAATGTTGCAAATGCAAGGGAACGATAAGAGTGATTGGTTTTGTTACACTCTGTCCTTGGGGGAATTAGCACAGACTTCAGGAAGTTACTTTAAAGATATGCATCAAACATTTGCTGCCTTAACTCAGGGTGAGTGAGTTTTAGCAAGAGCAAGCCTCAAAACAGCCTAGGTATAATGCAGCCCTGGTTTCCCATGGGAAAGCCGACCGGTGGGTTTGGCTTCCTGTGTGCCGACTCTCACCTGTTGGTGTGTTCCCATGAGGCTGGGCTACATTTGCCACACCAAGCAGATCGGTTCCCTGTACTTTGTTTTCCAGGTTCTTGCCATTAGGTTGTATTTACCATCTCAGTCACAGAGCAGAGCTCTTTGGGGAATGCCTGAAGAGAAACTTTAAACTTACCAATAAGAGGCTTAAAAAGATATGATGGAAGAACATTCCCATCTGTCTAAGAGGCTCAGCCTGTCTCAAAACTTCCCATCAAGTTCTTAATTAGGTTCATTTTATGTAAACGAGGTGTCCAAATTATGCATTTCTGATCCAACAGGGCAAGCCTCAGTTCTCTGATAGATGAAAGCAGGCATTTTTTCTGCAGTGGTTGACTCAGATGGCATAAACAAGCATGGTCTACTGTGGGAAGTGGAGAGTTCAGTCTCAGGTTCTTTCTGTTTAGCAGAGTGCATGAAGCCCCTGTCAGTAAAAGGCCATCAGGATCTTATTACTTATACATTATTTCACTTAAAATTGCCCCAGAGGTTCCTAAGCTTCTTTTCTTTCTTTCTTTCTTCTTCTTTTTTTTTCCTTTGAATTCTTGTTTCTTCATTCTTTTCTGGTTGAATGTTTATCTCTCCCTTCTGGTCCAAATTGTTGATTTGAGTCCCAGTTTCCTTCTCGTCACTGTTGGTTCCGTGTATTTTCCTTCATTTCACCTTTCATAGCCTTCACTATTCCCTCTATTTTGCAACCATAAACAACCAATTCCATGAGCATCCTGATTACCAGTGTTTTGAACTGTGCATCTGATAGGTTGGATACCTCTTCATTGCTTAGTTTTATTTTTTTCTGGAGCTTTCACCTGTTCTTTCATTTTGGCCATTATTATTATTATTATTATTATTATTATTATTATTATTATTATTATTTGGTCTTGGCGTACCTGTTACATAGTAAGGGGTGGAGCCTTAGGTATTCACCAGGGTGGGGCAACCACACGTTGCTGTATCTGCTTGCTGTCTGTGGAGGAGGGGTTTGAGAATGAACAAAGCCACTTTCTTAGCTCTAGGCTGCTTTCAGTCACTTCCTCCCCTCCCAGAAGCAAATTGGGCCTTGCTGGTGCTAATTCTCAGTGGGTGGTTTTGTGTGCATTTTAGGACCTTGTGGTTCTCTCCAAAGAACTCTCCTGTGAGACTAGGATTTTCTCCCTTCAGTGCAAGACCCACAGGTTTTTTCAGTCAGAGGCTATGAGGCTTTATTTCTCCACACTGTAGCCCTGGATTTCAAGGTCTGTCTCACTCCCCAGTTGTTCCTCCTGGTTTATCCGCATGCAAATGTGGGACCGCTTGCTCTGCCAGCCACCACCTGCCCTGGTCCTCCAGCCACTGCCTTGTTGTGAGTCCTTTTCACCTGGCTGTCTGTCTGAGCCCCTCCAACTAGTCCAGATGAATGTTTCTTCTTTAACTCCTTGGTTGTTGGCATTCCATACAGCTCAATTTTCTGGCAGTTCTATTTGTTTTTTTGTTTTTAAATTTGTTGTTGTCCTTCTTTTGGTTGTGTGAGGAGGCACAGCCTATCTATCTACATCACCATCTGGCTGGAAGTCTGCTTTTTTCCCTCCATTACCATTTATCTCCCCCTACACAAACCTCCAACTTTACCCTACCCTCACCCTGCCCTCCCCCCACCCCCAATCACCACACTGTTGTCTGGGTCCATGAGCTCTTTTTCTCTTTTCCTCATCCCTAGAGAATGAGGAGAGAAAGAGAGAAAGATCAAATGTGAGAGAAAAACACCAATTGATTGCCTCCCATATTCACTGGAACAGGGATCCAGGTGCGTGGACTGGGGATCAAAACTAGCAACTTAGTGCCCTGAATGGAATCAAACTGCAGCCTCTCAGTTTTGGGATGAGGCTACAACCAACTGAACTACACTGGCCAGGGCTTATTTATTTAATTGTTTTTATCATGATAAGACTATTTGTCAATTTTTTCTGCATTTATTGAGATGATCATGTATTTGTCTTTTTTGTTCTGTTAATATATACTAAATCTATTTAGGTCATGTATTTCTGATTGAGTCAGTTTCAGTGTTTTATATCTTTTTGGAATTTATCCTTTTCACCAAACTTATCTAATTTATTGGCATATAATTGTTCATAATATTCTTTTATAATTTGTTTTATTTCTGTAAGTTCAGTATTAATGTCCCATTTTTATTTCAGATTTTAGTGATCTAACTCTGCTCCCTCTTGTTCATTTTAGTGAAAAGTTTGCCTATTTTGTTGATCTTTTCAAAGAAGCAGCTTTTAGTTCCATTAATTTTTATTGCTTTTCTATGATTATTTTATTTTTTCCTGTTATTATTTCCATCTTTCTGCTGAACTGTTCCTTTTTTCCCTCCAATGTCTTAATTTTAAGGCTAGGCTAATGATTGGACACATTTCTACTTTTTTGATATAGGAATTTATAGCTGAAAATCAGTGCTAATTTCCCTCTAAGCACTGATTTAGCTGCATTGATAAGGTTTGGTATGTTATATGTTCATTTTCATTCATCTCAAAGTACTTTATAAATTTAATTAGGATTTTTTGAGCTATGGTCAAAGAAGTGCATTGTTTAATTTTCATATATTTATGACTTTCCCAATTCTTTTCTGCTTTGGTTTTTAATTTCATTCCATTGTATTTAGAGAACAATCTTTGTATTATTTTAATCTTTGAAAAATTTATTCATTTATTTATTTATTTATAGACAAAAGGGAAGGAAGGGAGAAAGAGAGGGAGAGAAACATCAATGTGTGGTTGTTGCCTCTTGCTTGCCCCCTACTGGGGACCTGGCCTGAAACCCAGGCACATGCACTGACTGGGAATTAAACCAGCGACCCTTTGTTTCTCAGTCTGGCGCTCAGTCCACTGAGCCATGACAGCCACAGGCTAATGCCTTTAAATATATTGAGGTTTATTGATTGCCCAGAATATTTGGTAGGTAAAAAGTACTCCATTTGCATTTGAGGTGAATATATATTCAGCTATTTATGGGTATTGTGCTCTATAGAAGTCTGTTAGGTGTTATTGATTTATAAAGTTAAGGTCTTTTATTTCCATGTTGCTCTCTGCCTACTTGTTCTGTCCATTATTGAAAGTGAGTCATTGAAGTGTTCAACTACTATAACTGAATTGTTTATTACCCTCTTTATTTTTGTCCTGTATTTCTGTACATTTGAAGTCACTAGGTTTCTGATTTTTATATCTTCTTGACATATTTGACATTTTATTATAAAATGGTGCTTATCACCTCTACAAACTTTGTTTGTTTTACTAGCTCTTTTTTCTGAAGTTAGTACAGACACTCCAGCATTCTTTTATAATTGTTCTTTGCATAATCTATCTTTTTTATTTTACTTTTAATCTGTTTGTATCTTATAGCTAAAGTATGTCTTTTGTAGAAAGTACATTGTTCAATCTTTTTGTTAATTCAATTTTATGTTTTGTTCAGATTGCTTAATTAATTCATATTTAATTTTATTGTTGCTACAACTAAATTTATGCTTGTCATTTTACTTTTTTTTTGTAATATTTGCTTTGTATTTATTTGTTCCTTTAGTCTTTAAGTTTTTTTCTTTTGGATTACATGAATGTTTTCTAATGTAACATTTTAACTCTTTTAATGTTTTTTTTAAGATTTTATTTATTTATTTTTAGATATTAGAGAAGAAAGGGAAAAAGAGAGGTAGAGAGATACATCAATGTGTGGTTGCCTCTTGCTTGCCCCCTACTGGGGACCTGGCCTGCAACCCAGGCATGTGCCCTGACTGGTAATTGAACCGCTATCGTTTGGTTCAAAGGCCTGCGCTCAATCCACTGAGCTACACCAGCCAGGGCACTTTTAATGTTTTTTTAACTATAATTTTCTCAATTACATTTTTAGTGATCATGAGGGTTTATCAGATTTATTATAATTTATCAGAAGATATTTCAGATTTATAGTTCTAATGAGATATTGAAATATTACTTCTACATAACTCTATTGTCCCCCTTTTGGTACTATTATGTTATAAATAATATGTGTATATATTATAAAACACATCAATACATTATCTTAAGTACTAGTTTTTATAATTTATTTTTTAAAGCTCAGCAAAGAAAGGGGAAGAAGTATATATTAATAGTGTTTGTTATATTAAATTTATTGTGCTTCATTTTGTATGTCTTCAGTTCTTCCTGAGGATTTAGTTACCATATGGTGCCATTTCCTTACTCCAAAATAGCTTTATTTTTACCCATCTCCTTTAAGCTGTTAGTGCAAAATATATTATATTTCTATATGTTATAAGCCCAAATATACACAATTAGATATGTAAATGTTTATATATACATTGCTTTTTAAATAGGGTAAGGAAAAGATGTAACATAATACATTTTGTAATTTGTACTGTGTTCTGTAATTATATAACCATCTTTACTGGTGGTCTCTTTTTGTTCACAATGATTTGAATTTCTATCTGGGTTACATGTTTTCTGCAGAAAGAACTTCCATTATTATTTCTTGGAAGGTGGGTCAGCTAGCAACGGACTCTCTCTGGTTTTGTTTTGAAAATGTCTTTATTTCATCTTCATTTTGAAATATACTTTTTCTGGATAAAGTAATTTTACTTGACAGCTTTATTATTTATTTATTTACTTACTTACTTACTTATTGGAGGGCAGTATTGACTATTTACCCATTGCCTTCTGAACTTTATCATTCTTGATGAGAGGTCAGCTATTAATCTTATTGGAGAGGTGCCCATTGGAAGCAATAAATGATTTTATCTTGCTGTTTTCAAGATTTTCTCTTAGCTTTTGCTTATCAACATTTTTATTATCATGTGTCTGGATGTGCAACTCTTTGCATGTATTATACTTGGAGTTCATTGAACTTCTAAACTTTTGGAAAACACTTAGCTGTTATTTATTCAGCTATTTTTGCTACTCCTTTCTATCTCTCCTGTGCTTCCAGCACTCCTGTTGCACATATGTTGATGTGACTGTGGTTTTCCACAATTCTCTGAAGCAGTGTTCAATTTTTTAATTCTCTTTACTCTTCATTCTTCAATGTGTAATATTTATCAATCTGTCTTCAAGTTCACAAATTCTTCTTTTCTGCCAGTCATAGCTTCAGTGGTATATTCTAGTGAATTTATCATTTGCTTTTGTACTTTTCAACTCCAGAATTTCCATTTTGTTCTTTTAAAAAATTTCTGTCTTTTTATTATTTTCTATTTGATACAACATTGTTATTATACCTTCCTTTAATTCTTTTAAGCATAGCTTTCTTTCTATTTTAAACATATTTATAATATCTGTTTTGACATTTTTGTCTATTAAACCCAACATTTGAGCTTCCCTCAAATTCAGACAATACTGTCTGCTTTTTTTTTCCCTATGTATGTCACATTTTCCTGTTTCTTTGCACATCTTATATATTGTTGTTGACAAAAATGGAAATTTTAATGTATTGCAGCAACTTGTGATATTGATACTCTTTACCATTCTCCTAGGTCTTTTTGTTGATGTTAGGTGATGTTTTGTAGAAACTCTGGACATTTAATGCTACTCCATGCTTCAGATCTTTTTTTTTTTTTTAAGATTTTATTTATTTATTTTTAGATATTGGAGAAGAAAGGGAGAAAGAGAGGTAGAGATACATCAATGTGTGGTTGCCTCTTGCTTGCCCCCTACTGGGGACCTGGCCTGCAACCCAGGCATGTGCTATCATAGACTGGGAATTGAACCAGTGACCCTTTGGTTCATAGGCCTGCACTCAATCCACTGAACTACACCAGCCAGGTCCATGCTTCAGATCTTGGTAGTGATGTCATTATTTGCATTTTGCTTGTTTATTTGCTTTGTTGTCTAGATGAAGCAGGTTCAGTCTGGGGCTGTTTATCTGTCTTAAAATGGGAACCAGGTAGGAGAAGGCAGCCTCTGTCCTCTTACTGGCTCTTCCTTAGACTTTACCTTGTAGCATGGAATTTAGTGGAATAAGACATCCTGGTAATCTGTTCCACCGACAGGAAAACTGAGGACCTAGGCTGGTAGCTCGGGGAAGAGGGAGCCTGTCTTTGTGACCGAACATACTCAGAGAAGAGCTTCTGTCATACTGATCTAGGGGGAGGGTGGAAATGGATCACGGTTCAAATGCTATAGACCCTTGGTGTTGTTACTGAGATATGTTAGATTTTCTTGGATGAAAATTTAATGATATCCTGATTGTCATTCAGACATTTTACAGAAATTTCAATGGTGGTTTAATTATTATATGTACCAGTAAATGATTGTTTCCCTGGGAAGAGTCTCTGCCAAGCTCCTGCAACTAGCAGATTCTGGAAATCCCACTACTTCACTTTGTTATCTAAAAGAAAATGAATATAAAATTCAAGGGTGTCTGTACTGATATTACATTTTTCTTTCCTCACTATTCTATAATGAGTTTGCTGACTGCTATTAAAATTATTTTCTTACATATTTTTAGTCTTTACTCTGCAGTAAATATTATAATTTGCTAGGTAGTGTCTGGAAAATTAATATTCCAATACAGGACATATTAGTTATTAGTACAGTTGATTGTTTAATAAGAACAGCATTCACAAGAGTTTTATAAATTTTTATTAGATTCAGTATTTTTAGACTTTGGCTGGTTTTTAAATAAGATATTTTTCCCTTTTTGTGAGGTGTGTTTGATCTTATTATAAAAAGAAACAGAAAAAAAGAATGTGTATATATTAAATCTGCTTGTTAAAATATACTCTCACTCTCAGTATGTGTCCATTTAATAGAAAATTCAACAGATAAAAATAGTATGTTGATCACAAAATGTATGCTAATTTTTTGAGATGTGAATGTGATGTGAGAAAGGAGATTTTTTTAAAAAAACCTCTTTGCAATTGTTCATGTTTTAATCTATTTGAAATTAGGAAATAATCTTTTCTAAGGCTACCTTCAGGAATTTATATCCTCTCAGGATGAGAATGACAAGTTTGAGGCAAAATAAAATATATAACTTTCCTAAAGGAAAAAGAAAAATTGTAACTAATTTAAATGGCAAAATTCTTTTACAATTTCAAAGGAATTTCAAAGAAAATAATAAATTAACAAGATTTTGTTAACATACATTGAGAATTAAGTGTAATTACTGATTTATGGAAATAGAAAATTTGCCTTTGGTGTGATTTTAACATAGATTGTACATTTATTACAGGCATATGGTTTGACAAATTAGAATATCAGAACCACAGAATTTTGAGAGCCCTCCAGTCCTAGATAAGATAATGTCCTCAATGATGACTTCTTAGACAGAAAAACTCAGAAATCTCAGTGCTCTACTAAAGGTTATTTATTTCTTATTTATGTGAGAGCCCAAACCAGGAAGACAATGCTTCTGTATATAGATGTCCTTCATGTTGTTTTTTTAGTTACTTTTTCTGGACCTTTTCCTGTATCAAATTTCAATGCTTTACACAAAGGCAAAGCTTAAAAAATCATATTGGGAAAGTTTGACAGTCCAGTATAATATGACCTCTTTCCTTTTTTTTAGTTTTTATTTTTTTGGTCACATTTTATTTGTATTTAGTCAACCTAAATTCAGAAAAGGCTGCTGAGATATGAATTCTACTTAAGTGCCCTTGAGGAAAGGAAAATGTATTTGGTGGCAATTTTCTAGTTAGCCATAATATGCCATCCAGTGGCTTGACTTTTAGAAATAAAATTTTAAAGCCATCTACAATTTAGGATTTGCAATATACAAGAGATGAAAATAGTTGCAATGATTCCTTTCTGCCCTTTATGTGCTTATGATTACTTTAACTTAAAAGTGTTCCTTATTTTTTGTTAATAAGCTGGGAATCATAAAAATGGAAAATATGACAGTTGGAAGGCATGTTTCCTCATTTTGCAGATGTTAGCAGGAAATGATTTGAACAAATCACCAAGGTAATTAGTGAATGATAGTGATTATGTAAGTTATCATCCCCAAATGATGAAAGATAAGCAGTGAGACAATATAAGATAATAAATAAGAAATTGGTTTGGTCCAAGGAAACATGGATTTTCACACTGGGTATACCATAATCTTGGTGCATGAATCTGGGTACATGATCTTGATCTTGCAACTGAGACCTCATCTAGGGATAAAACATCAATTTTTTTGTGAAGAATGTCCCATACAAAGTTGAAGACGCTGCAGTTGAGGAATACTTTTTTGGGGACTCTGGGAATACTGTGGCATTCAGAATTCTGACAGACAAAGTTACAGGAGTTGGCAGAGGGTTGGCAGAGAAGAAAAGAAAATGATAGAAGAAAAGTGGATGAACTAAGAAACACAAAAAACAGAAATATCCCTTTGAAACTAATTTTTTCCCCACTGAGTACTGGTAATGAAAGTGTGATAAAAGCATGGTTCTTTTCAGTAAAAAGAAAGATTTGATTGCAATATCCAGATCTCTTATTTTATGATCTTTGAACCTAATAACCCATATTATAAACCACTAAAATTGAGTCAGGAAGCAGTAACATAAAGTAAGATTATGTATATTCTCAAAAGTTACCTTACTATTTCACCCTGCTTATCTACCATGTTGGTACCTTTTAAGAAGTAAAGATATGTTTAAAATATGCTTCATTCCTCAGTTTATGCTTAATATTTCCAATTGTTAATGACCAGGATAAGTCTCTTTCATTGTCTTTATGAATTGGGAACACTCAAGGTGTTGCTTATGAAGTTGTTCCTAGAGTTGCACATAGTATCAGAGATGTGTCCATTGCTAGTTTCTCTGTTCTAATGTCTGAATTTAAAGATGGGAAACATCTACAATATTGTGTTCTATAGGAAAACATAGGGATATGAGTTAACATGGAATAAAACTTTAAAAAGTGAATACTCTGTAGAGATTTTACTACAAAAGTCTGTTCACAATGTTTTTCATATACTCTGTTTAGTTTTATATTTAGATTTTAGCATTGACTAGCTCCCATAGTTTTAAGGAAATAACATAGGTGTTATTACCTCCTTCTTGATCTTAGGTTTATGCTTTAAAGCTTGAAATTTGATTACCCTCATTATTCTTGGTTGGTGTAATTATAAATATGATTACTAGGGAAAATATAGCCATACTATTTATAAAACCAACCAGTGATTTTTCCACCTCAAAAATTCAA
Source organism: Anoura caudifer (assembly GCA_004027475.1). Taxonomy (NCBI): domain Eukaryota; kingdom Metazoa; phylum Chordata; class Mammalia; order Chiroptera; family Phyllostomidae; genus Anoura; species Anoura caudifer. The sequence continues at coordinate 138,394 of PVKU01001449.1, forward strand.
TGCTTCTCTGATCAAGCACTGCTTATGTTCATTTTAATTCTACATACGTATTTCTCTAAGTACTCAACATTTTACGATCCTTTAGTCACCTTATCACTTCTATCCCTACTCCACTTAGGTGCATTTCAAATGGCTCAATAGTAAATCAATATTAAATCAGTGTTGAAATTGCCTTCATATTAATTCATTATGGTGAATTATGAGTTTTACAAATAATTGTTACACCATGGTGATACCAAGATAAATGAGATATAGTTCCTGGTGGCCCATGATCAGATAAAAATGGACACTTAAATTGATCATTGCACTAAAATGTGGTGAGTACTATGAAATAAATATTCACCCCTAACTGTGGAAGCATCTGGGTTTGCTTCTTGGACAGGTTATTAGTACCCCAGGTAGGAAATGATTGGGCAGAGAGGAAGGAAAGTCCTGCATTCTAGGGAGAGGTGAGAAGTAAAGCACAGATGCTAACAGTAAATAATATTACATGAGTGCATTAACATAGTAGAGGTTGAATCACCTAGGTGCACCTAGGTGTGCTGGAGCTGACCCCTACTGGCTCAGAAGAACTAAGTGTGCATTTTTCTGAAACATCGTCTCCAATGACATCACTTTAGTAGCTTGATATTGGCCGTCTTGGGAGTATTATCATGAAGATAATTGGCAATGTTCCAATGCTGCCCTCTTTTTTCCCCTCCCTTGTCTCTGTCTTTCTCTTTCTTTTTATCTTAGAGAGTTGGTTGTTAAATTGTACCAAGGCACCACTCTTTGTTAGCAAAATGTGTTTAATAAAGTCACATACTAGGAAGCATGCAAAAACATGCATAATTATGATTTAGCCATGGGGACATGGGCTTGAAAGTCTGTATTTCTCACAAGTTTACTAGGGGACATTTCTGTATTCTAAAGCTTGGAAAATGTTGACAAACACATAATAGGGAGCCTTTGAGGATTTTGAGATTGAAAGATGACTCTGATGATTTGTACTGCCAATAAAATTGGTGAGCAGGAAACCAGTAACTTTGCATGGTCCATGAATAAATAAGATTTCCTTCTTTTCTGGGAGTTCTAAAATTGATTGCTTGGAGAGGTGTTGAAGAGAGAAAACACATGAAAATCAGATGCAGTGCCCACATGTTCTTCTGGAGAGTTTCAGGAGTGGAAGAAAAGTAAAGAAGGTAATATGGGAGTCACTTTTATTTTTCCTCAGGTTTAGCAAGAGGATTTCTACAGTATGAGGAAGGAAGTCTTGTTTTTTGTGTGTTGAAGTATAATGGCAATGAGTGGCTACCATTTTCAAAACCTGGAATGCTTATAGAAGGAGAATTTAGAAGAGAGGAATGGGGGGCCTTCAAATTATGGATACAGAATATACCTGGTTGAACTACACAAGGTATTATTACTTTGGCAACAGGACAAGATTTTGCTTAAGCCAAGCTAGAAAAGAGCCGTCAACACTTTATAAACTGTTGAAATAACTTCTTTATCAATAGAGCATTGCATTGTCTCACCACTTAACTTTCGCAACTTTATCTTCTTTGAACTATTTAATTTCTTATTATGATCTTCAGTTCTTGGCAGATAGATACATATAAAATGGCATAATGGACTTTTTATGGGCCATTCAACTGGTGATCTTTGAACTCAAACTGCTAAGTAGTCTGTGGAAAAATAAGCCATTTTAGCACAATTTTAAAAGCAATATGCATTTCAAAACCACCCTGATGGTATATTTATCAGTTCTAGTAGACATTATACATTGTTAAACGTTTTAAAAAGTGATATGAGGATCTGTCAAATTTAGAGAGGAGTGATTATATGCCATTCAGGTCACTGACCATAAATTTCACGACAAAGTTCTGGCATGTTACCTTCCCCACATTCATTTTGGTTGTATTCTAAGGGTCCAAAATGATTCAAATTAAGTAAACTGGAAATGTAATTGTACTCCAGATGAAATGGTTTAAGCATTAAATCCATGGGTTAAAGATCCCTTATATAGGTAAAGATTAAGATGTGAAGTCCCAGCTTCCAACTGCACTTGTCCTTAGAAGTATAAAGTCTCTGAATGTCTGTGGTAGTAAGGATGGAGATAGTATGTAGTTATATAAAACTCTTTTGCTTTGGAAAATCCTTCCCCAATGGTGGGGGTGGGGAAGGCCAGAATAACATTACTTTAACTCTCAGTAGCCTGTGAATATCCAGGACAAGAGTACAATGAATTCATGTTAAGAAGTGTGTAATCTGAAATTTTGCCATACTTGTAAGCTAAAAACTCCCCTGCCACAGGTTCATAGATGCTGCCAGAAGACAGGGCCCCTGTGGCAGAGACAAAGGACGTTATTACTCATAGATCATGAAGTAGCATGACTTCCAATTTTTGCCTTGGTGCTCTCGCTGTGTCCTATGATGGACGGACCCTAAAGTGACCCTTCCCCCCAAATGATTCCCATCTCCCGATGTTCATGCTTTTGTGTAATCCCTTCCCCTTGAGAGTGGGAGGTACCTATGACTTGCTTTTGACCAACAGAATATAGTGAACATGATGGGATAGCCCTCTTATGGTTAGGTTACATAACATAGCAATGTTGGTAACACATTGCCCATATGATTACCTTATATGAGGTAAGACTGTTTTAACAGATTGTAGCAGGAGACTAATCCAGTCTGTGGGCTGATGACATAAATTGCCTTATTGGAAAACCCACTTGTCAAGAAACTGCAGGCAGCCATAGGAACTGTATCAGCCTCCAGTCAACAACAAGAAAAATCCAGATTCTTCCATAATACAATCATAAGTAACTGTCAGTAATGTGAATGAGCTTGGAAGTAGACATTCCAGATGACAAGGCACCCTCGCTGGCACCTTGATTACAGCCTTCTGAGACTCTGAGCAGAGCACCAAGCTCAGCTATGCCTGGACCCTTGAGCCATGGAAAATGTGTGATGGTGACTACATGTTGTTTTAAGCCACTGTGATTGTCATAATTTGTTATGTGGCACAGAAAACACTGCTGATATCCCATGGCATAATGCAGAAGCAAATGTGGGTGGATGCTACATACACACAGTGGGTTTGTGTCACAGCTGATGGACCCTGAGATTAGGAAATCTTAATCCATATGAGACTTTTATCAAACCTGCTTAAACTTTGTCTTCAGAAGGAAATGTTACTTTTATAATCTTGAACAGTAAGCAGATCTGGCCATGAGGAAAATATTTTCTTCATCTTCCATGGTTGATTGCTATACGCATATCCTTGAAAAAGTAGTCTAGGACAACTACTGTCACAAGATTTGCTACAGAGAATTGTTGCTGGCAGCTCCAAGGTTCTGTTAGCAATCTAGGTGAATTTCTATGCACTGGGCATTATACAGCTGTGGAGAAGAGACCACTGCAATGTCTCATTCATGACACATGGTCCATGCAGGGCGATAAAATGGTATAGAAATAACTGAGCCTATTTTCTAAAATAATATTTATTTATAGTTTTTTCCTTGATCAATTTAAGTTACAATCACTATTACTAACATTCAGATAATATTAAATACTTTGGTACAGAGCAGCTATGGACATTTGCATGAACTTACATCCATAAGAAGATAAAAAGAGAATTTTATGCTCTGTCTTAAGTGTAAAGAAGATATAAATCTATTATCCCCTTTTCAGTACTTCAAATATTGGTATTTTAGGATATATATAAACATAAGACTAAAGATATTATAGAACATTAATAAAATTCAATAGATTCATTTGAGTTAAAATGTTTTCAAGTGGTAAGTACTCAGTTTTTCAGAAGGCTCTAATATTTTTAGTACAGAGGTCTGATAGATCATGGTGTGATGGGTGGACTTAAATTCTGGTGTTCTGCAACATCAGACTGGATAAATAAGAGTTTATTGATTTAGTAGTATTTGCCCAAGACACAGGATTTAAGATTCTGGCCAAGATTTCAGGAAATGATGTGAACTTTACTGGAATAACTCTTAAAATGATGGAAAAAGTAAGTGAGCACCCAAGAATAGTTTATTCAACTTGTAACCTCAGGAGAAATTTTAAAAATTGATGTTAAGGGAAATTGTCCTATCAAAAAAGTTAAAATCTCCTTGCTAGTTTCTGGACCTTAGCAGTTTTGACTAAAAATCCATTCATTGAAAAAGAATGTTAGGTCTTTGGCAAAGGATTCTGTAACACCATTGCAAATGTACAAGGTAATGATTTACTCAGTCTTTTCCCCATCATTTACTCAAGTAAATTTATAATGGACAAAGAAGAACACCCGAACGTTTTGATGACCATTGGACATTGGTATTCAGAGATTTAAAGTTTCACCATATCTCCTTTTTTTGAGTATGACATATAAGGGCCAGTTAATAAGCAGAGCACTGGGTGAGATGTAACTCATAATAAATCTATAGGCTCACCATAATCTCCTAAGTAAAGTTAGGATAGGCATGTTTGTTTGTTACTGCAACACCACATGAGGGACTAGGCCTATGAGGTAAGAAATTATTCAAATGAACATATGAGAGTGAGGAGAAAATGTACTTTTTGTATCATATTAATGGTTGATGAGAGCATCCACCAGGGAAACACACTAAATAACCAATTTGACAAAACAGTTTTGTCACCTGTTGCTGACAGCCAGCCTCTAATATCAGCCACTTGGTTCAGTGAATATATGAATGAAGTGGCTATGGTGGAAGAGATGCCAATTCAATGGCCTGGTGCCATGTGATCCCACTTAAAAAGCTTAACAAAGCTATCTAGCTATTGCCATTGCTTAGTGCCCAGCCTGTCAGCAATAGAAATGCTAAGCTCCCAATGTCACAAACTTCTGATGAGACGAACGAGCTATGTTCTCAGGTTGACAGTGTTGGTGTTGTTCGATTCCAGCAGGGCCAGTGATTCATTCAGATAGGAGCAGAGACACGTGTGGCTATGCCAGCAGGACCTCAACCGGCACCACTGTGAGAAGACGTACAGTGTGTTTGACACAATGGCTAGGGCTTCCACAAAATATCACTTGACAGCTGCACCCATTTTATCAAAAAACAATGTGCAGGAATGAGCCATGACTGTGGGATCAAATGGTCGTATCATATAAGCAAGATGCTTTTGGACTGACTTTCTGCTGATGGCAAAGCTGAACTGGCAGCTCAGATGTGGCAGGCACTTCATGAGGATCAGGCATATCTTCCAGGATGCAATGTACACCTTGAGGCAAAGATGTTTATATGGTGCTATGTACTTAATAAAAGAAATTCATGGATCTGACACTATAGAAAAGAAATGGCCACACTTACCAAAATTTCCAGTGGTCCCTTAAGGAACCTTGGATTCCTCTCCCTGCAAATCTGAGTTCAACTAGATTAAAAACTCTAGGTCCCAAATGGGGGAAATATTTCAGCCAAGTGAAATAGCAAGAGTTCTGCTGAACTCTAAGAGACTGGTGCTGTTTGGTGAGGAATGTGGCTTCCGATCAAAATCCTATATGATTTGACCTGACCTGACCACAGGCAATTAGAAAGGCAGGCCTCATGAGAGATAGTCCTATCCACACTAAGCTTAGTGCAAAGCCATGCCTTACAGTTTTCTGGAGGGAGTTACTGTCAAGAACTTAGGCCCCATCCCCAGGTCAGGCATATAGATCCACATTCTTAAGCCAGGCGCCATTCAGGGGCCTCCTCATCGGAAGGCCTCAGCTGAGACACTTACCTCACCTCCTTTCCAGAGGACCTTGACTACGACACTTTTCTCCACTTTGACTCAGTACCTTTGTGCTCCTACCCTGGCCTCTACTCTCCCAGACCCCTGGTTACAAAAAAAAAATGTTAGGAGCATTATATTCAGGACTCCTTGGCACTGACACAATTCCCCCACCTGCACTGATTTCTCTGATTACCAGCCTGAGCCCTTCCATGGGATAAAAATGGAACACTGGGAATCAAATACCTATTTTGCTTCTTGCTTACACTACTGCAGCAAGTAAATAAAGGCTTGATTTTGACATTCCATTTGGCTAATTGTCCTATGATCATGTTGACACCTGGCAGCTCCACAGCTGGGTGATTGAGGCTTTAGGAAGGACCAGAAGGCAAGAAAAGGACTTATCAGCGTGTCATGGGTAATTGACCCTAATCAGCAGTTGGAGATAGAATGGCTGTTAAACAGCATAGTCAGGAAGGAATATATTTGATACACAGGTAATCCACTTAGGTGACTGTTCGTATACTCTAGCCCAGTTCTGATGGAAAATAGACAGATAAATTAACTTCAGCTTGAGAAGAACAGGGTGGCACTTTGGCATGAGAGTCTGTGTCACACAATCAGAGAATACAAGACTGGCCCAGCACATACTATAAGCTGAAGGGTAGCAGAATTGGGGAAAAACATAAGGGAAAAAGAAGAAAGATCTCTGTAGCAACATAAAACACTGAGGGCTCTGATTTGTCTTACTTGTCTTCTAAGATTACTCACAAACGCGCACCAATTAGAACCCTGGAAAATCTGCTACCAAAACATATATGACGTGGGTCCCAGCAGTACAAGGGATGTGCTGTGGTGGACACTGTGAGGTAGCCTTGATTCCAATCACAGAAGGAGTGGGAGAGCGGCTGGGAGACAGCCTTCAATCCCCAGCTTCTGCACTGATTGCCTTGCTGTAGAGATCTGGATCTTCCAAATCATACTTTCCTCATACAGCTTATACATACTGAAAGACTTACAGAGTGACAGTATAAGGGCTGGCTATTTTGGTCCCAAATAGGATAACTGGTGTATCACACTCATTCCAGAAATGGTCATAGGTTGGGACTTTTCCCTTTGCTTCTTTCCCTGTAATTCTGTAGATACTGATTCCAAGGGCACTCCCCAACAGTCTGTGCAATACTCTCCAATGCAAGTCAGCTTCTTGGACTACCCAACCAGTTTTGTTTTCTGTTTTGAATAGTTAAAGTTCTAAAGAACCACACCCCAAGAGGATAACCTACCTCTGTAAGTCACCTCTTTTGAACACACTTTCAAGCTAACATGTAACTTTATAAATTAAATGTTATGTATTGCATTATTTAGTTATAAGCTTGATAGTGGATTTGCATTTTAGACTTGCTAAGTATTGAAAAACATTTTCAGGTATCTGCTTCTGAAAAATTCTGAGCCATTGCAAATAAAGCCATGAATAGGTGAGGATAGAATTCAATAATGGAGAATTCTAATTGTCTTATATATTTGGATATTACTCAAAATTTGTAGTTTATATGTCTTCATATAAGGCAGGTTTTGTAGACTAAATGTTTGTGTTTCCCACCCCAAATTTATATATTGAAATCCCAACACCCAGTGTGAGGATATTTGGAAATGAGGCCTTTGAGAAGTGTTTAGGTCATGAGAGAAGAGCCCTCATGAATGAGATCAGTGTCTTTATAAAAGAAACCCCAGAGAGCTAGGTCCCTTCCTCTCCTTCCAACATGTGAGGTTATAGCAGGAAGACAGCCATCTTTAGATCAAGAAACAGCCTCTCACCAGGCATCAAATCTGCTGGCACCTTGATCTTGCCTTCCTAGTCTTCAGAAATGTGAATATATGTTTTTGATGTTTATGAGCCATCATTCTGTAGTATTCTTTATAGCAGTCTGAATTGACTAAGACAGTATGTTAGACTTACTGAAATAATTAATCCAGAAATTTCCTACAGATCAAATCAATTGGAAGAAACACATCATTTCTCAAAAGCTTGGGGACCAATTTTTGTCTGTGGGAAAGAGAGATTTATGTTTTCAAAAATTTTGGTAAGTTAAATAAATGCAAATTTCAGGAAAATGGCAATACTCTTATACTGTAATATATGTCATACACAAACAACAATGAAAAGGAAAACATTTATAATTGATTTATTTTTGTATTTTAAGGGGACTCATTCTGTAGTTCAGATTTTTATAAAATAATCTCATCATAAATTGAATCTTGGCTAATACATAGGTCTCCATGGTCTCAATCTAGGACAAGTTGGGAATCTGTGTATTTAATAAATATCCAATATAATTCTTAATGAGGACAAGAGGTTGTCTCATTTCCTCATGACTTCTTGTTAATCACAGCCTGGAATTCCAGTATTACCCCCCTCCCTTAAGATAATGCTAGTCACACTGTGCTGATTGGAGTACAAGGGTGATTTAGGACAATGCCACAATGCCAAGGTCTCCTTTTCTGTCCCCAAACTACATCATCCACCATAGTTCACCAGTGTAAAAGTGCTATGTGTGCAATAGCCTTTCCTGAAATTTGGGACTTAAGAGAATTATAATTTAGGGGAAATACGCTTAAAATTCCCAGACTAGTTGCTAAAATTTGTTCCTAAATATCAATCTTTATTTCATGGCCTGCAACCAGCTGTGATGTGCCGGAAGGTATGAAACTTACACAGTTCAGTGGGAGTGCCTTATTCAAAAACTTGCTTTCCCACCTTGAGATCCACCTTCTCTCTCTACTTCTCCCTCTCTAAACAGACTTCCTTCTTCGAACTTCTATTTTTTTATTTTTTCTCTCTAAGTTGAAAAACTCGGAGTTTGTACATCTGCTGTACTCATTTCTACCTACTAGGATTATCAATACACACTACTGATTAACAGTATGTGACTCCACTCCTGCACTTTTCACAGTGTGTGAGTGGCAGACTAAGAAAGTATTCTGTATAGGCAGGAAATGTGTTTATCAGATTGACTAACCACTATCTCATAAGCAGTTTGTATTTCTAACCTACAGCATAGTTGCAGACTGAACTTTGCTCTGATTTGTTGCAGCCATATAATTAAAACAGTCAGATGAATGTTGAACATTATACTTAATGACTAAAGTCAGGAAAAAAAAAACAAGGATGTCCATGATATTGAACATTATTTATCATTGTTCTAGAAGTCCTGACAAATTCAGTTAGAGGTAAAATAAAAATAATAAATATAATTTAAAGGGGGAAGAAAAATGTCATTATTTAAGGCTAATTATTGTAACTTGAAATTCTAATAGACTCAACTGAAAAATTGCTTAAAAAATTAAAGAATTAAAAATGTTGATTGATTTTAACATGAACTCACAAAAGTTGACACTGGTTAAAATCTTCTAAAATATAATAGAAGAAAACATCTGTTGCAAGAGCAAAAAATTAAAACATAAAAGATCAAATGTAATAAGAAACCAAAATAGAAAGAAAAACTCAACTGAGTTATAAGAATGGCTTTAACAAATAAAACCATATCTTGTCCTAAGTGAAAAAGACTGAAATGTTAAAGATTCTATTATCCAATAGTATAAAGTTTTCAAGTCTCCCTAAATTTGTAAATAATATCAGGAAGTTTACCTAATAAAAATATTCTTACTAGGCACAGATTCTTATGTTAACTTAGGAAAGTAAGTGTGATAATTGCCAGTAAAAGTAGAATGTTGATATGTTACTTTCCCATGGATGCTATAACAAATTATAAGAAACTCAGTGGCTAAAATAATACAAATTTATTACCTTGCATTTTTGTTGGTCAGAAGTCCAACACAGGTCTTACTGGATTAAAATCAAGATGTCACTAGGACTGCATTCCTTTTTGGAGATTTTAGATGAGAATCTGTTTTCTTGCCTTTTTTCAGCTTCTTAGAGAATGCCTACCTACATTCCTATGTTCACAGCCCTTTTCTCTATCTTTAAAAGCCAACAATGGCTCATTGGGCCCTTCTACCACACCGTCATTCTGACTTTCTCTTATGCTTCCTTCTTCTGCATGCAAGGCCCTTATGAATACTTTGGACACAGTCATATGACTGAAGAAAATCTCCCCATTTTAGATTAAGCTGATTAGCAAGCTGATTCAACCATAGTGACCCTTTGCCATATAACCTAACGGTATCACAGGTTCCACAGCTTAAGACAGATATACTGGTGGCGACACTATTTTGCCTACCACAGCTGGGTATTCTCCTCATTCTACGACTTTCCTCACATTTCCCCCTCTGTTTCCTTTTTTTCTCATTCTTAATTGTAAGGTCAAAAAGATAATGTGTGAATATATTTTATAAACTATGAAGCACTCCACTAAGATAAATAAAGTGATTATTCTATTTGCATTATTTGTTAATTTTTTTTACATTAGTAATAATACTTTAACTAAATTACTAAGACCCCTTTTAGCACGTGCCATTAAAAGCTAACAGCCAACAAATGAAAAAGTAAACATATTCCTTTTGTGATCAAATAAAAAATTAAATAAACAAACAAATAAATAAATAATGAGGCATTTTTCTTAATTCACTATAGTACTTAACATCTTTCAATTAAATCTTTTCAGTTATAGAAAATAAATTCAAATTTCAGTTAAAATACTGTGAAAAAATTATTTCATTAATGTATTGATCTGTGGTATGACAAGTGACCAATATTGAATGAAAATAAAATGTATTTCTGAATACATTATACATACTTTCATGCAAATTAACACAGTGCAATTAAATGTGAAATAGTAACTAAATGAATAAATCAGTAATTGTCAACAGAAAAGATAGAATGTATGGGAAGCTTACATAAAATTAAGAAATTTTGTATCTATACTATTTTTATCAATAATGTACAACACAGGGAGCCCTCACTAACTGTATTTTCGAATATAGGTATTGGCTTAACTTATTTGTGTAATAAATAAAGTAATCTTGATGGTTTAATTTAACTTCTGTTTTGTGAAATTTATCTTCTGTACACTACTATAAAATTGTTATCATTTTCAAATTGAGAATGCCAGAAATATTCAGACTGATTAAAGTCTATCCTTTGATACAAAGAATATGTTAAAAGATGCAATTTTCTTCATTTATTCATCTAGGCTACTATTTTTTTTTAGCCTGCTCTCAGTATGTTCAATAATACTTAGTGATTTATATAAAGTAAGCATTTTGGAAAGAAGTGTGTCATATTCTTGCACGATTTTGTAAGATAACTTTACATTTCTCAACTTCCCTTCTTAGAATAATGTTCTTATGACTAAGGAAAATAGGGAAGTTATATAGATAAAATATAGAAATTGCTTCAAGAGAAACTCAATATTTTAGTGATCAAATTTCTTTTTATAATCACATAATTAATTTTGAAGACTCCTGTGTTACAGTGTCTTCATTGAAGTGAAATGCAGGTGGGGTGACAGTAGGTTTACAGTTGTGAGTATGCAAAACATAGTTTATTCTTGTATTATTATTTCTTAATCACTATTAATTTCCATATGAACAACAATCATACTTTTGCCCCATTCTGTATTGCAAAAGGCTAAAGTCTTAAAGAAAGACTTTAAGTCTTAAAGAAAGGAAGAAACATGTAAAGAGAGAATGCAAGGAAGTAAGGAAAGACTGAGCAAGAAAGAGAGGGAGGATGGAAGAAAGGAAAACTAAGCTTGCCTTGCTTTAATGCTCAGTGATATGAATACAAGTCTCTTAAATTGTGGACCAAGCATGATCTCTCAAGTCCCCAAAATAATGTTTAGAAAGTGTTTCTTTTGGTGTGTTAAAGTCTATCCAAATGGTCACAAAGGGATCAACCAGTAGAGGATATACCTGTCTATTTCTATCTCTGGTTGATTTAAAAGTAGTAAAATACACGATTCTTATATAAAAACCTACATTCTCTATGGGAAGACAAGGTTAATTTAGCTGAAACCACTGGAGAACATGGAATTAAAAAAAAATAAAAACATTCCATGGACAAGATCAATGGGGTGGGGGAGGATTAGGGGAGGGGGTTGGGCAGGACAGAGGAGAGTAATGGGGGGAAAATGGGGATAACTGTAATTGAACAACAATAAAAAATTAAAAATAAAAACAAAAGCATTCTAAATGCTAACTTGTGGGTTTTAACCTTTAAACCCCACAATAAAATAAATTTATTTATTTTTTTAAAAGTGAGGTTTGTTTGACATCCTAAAAATTTGGTAGCAGTTGAATTGGCAAAAAGGAGATGTAAGTGCTTCCCAGACACGTGAGGTAAAAGGTAAAATGCCAAGATGGATATGGTATTTGTTAGTAGCTGTAGACTAATCTCATGAAATTTCACAAATATCTTATAATTAAATAGTTCATGTAAACTGGTAGGTTCTGGAAATTGTTTTCATACATTTGTATATGTGATAGAAGTCCACAATTATTCTCACTTTTGGTCTTGTACTTTCTATTCATAATCAAGTAGAAGTTTATTAAAGTATATTACCCTTAAGGGAGTCTGAGGATATATAAGATCCAGCAAACTGATTCTATGTGAAATCAATTTCCATGTGTTGTTGTAATATTACTCTTCTGATTTTCTGCAATAAATAATTCTATGTAACAAATATTCTTTCATTCCTTTTTCATGCCACAGTCTCCATGGGGGAAAAATATCTGAGTTATGATGCTTAGGATATAATTTTAAAATTATGTGTCAGTAACTGCAGGAATCAGCAGTGATAAAATTGGCATGGATTGTTTGAATACTTAGGTTTGTGTTCATTTGTGCTTATCTCAAAGGCAAAGCATTAAAGAAAAACTATTTTAATGATTGTCTTAGGAGATATGGAGTCCTTCTCTCTCATATTGAAGAAAATTTATCAAAGAAGGCTAAATGAAAATATCTGTTCATTTTTGTGGATAATATTAGAGAAAGGTTTTAATGAGGATGAAGCAAAGGAAATACATTTTTATTTTTTTCCATTGCCCTATTTATTCTCTTTTTTCAAATATTTCCTTAGAAAACTGAAATTGTAATAGTATATGACAGGAAAAGTCTATTCTTGATTGTAATCCTCATTTTGCTGTTTCCTTTTATACTAATCCATAACTATAGGTCCAATAAAATAAAGGCCAACATTACTAATTAGGTAAAAATATCATTATGGATATGTACAAAACAAACCAAATTAAGACTAAATTGGCAAAGGACCTGAGTAGACACATTTCCAAGGAAGACATACGGATCACCAATAGACATTTGAAAAGTTGCTCAACATCACTAATCATCAGAGAAATTCAGTTAAAGCCATAGTGAGATATCATCTCACACCTATCAGAATGGCTATTATCAGTAAATCAACAAACAAGTTTTAGTGAGGATTTGGAGAAAAGGGAACCCTTGTGCACTGCTGGTGGAAATGCAGATTGATGTAGCCACTGTGGAAAGCAGGTATGGAGTTATCTTGAAAAATTAAAAATGGAACTGCCTTATGACCCAATGATTCCAATTCTGGGAATTTATCTGAATAAACTTAAAACACTGATTTGGAAGAATATATGCACCCCCTATGTTCATAGCAGTGTTATTTACAATTGCCAAGATTTGGAAGCAATGAAGTGTCCATCAGTAGATGAGTAGATAAAACTATGGGACATTTACATAATGAAATGTCACTAAACCATAAAAAAGAAGAAAAATTTACCCTTTGTAACAGCACAGATAGACCTAGAAAAGATTGTAATAAGTGAAATAAGTGCCAGAAGAAGACAAATACCACATGATTTCACTCATATGTGGAATCTAATGAACAAAGGGAAGTAACAAGCAACATAGACACAGACTCATAGATAGAGAGCAGGCTGACAGCACTGGTGGGGTTTGGAGAGGGAGAATGAATGAGCAAAAGAAATAAAAAGTATGAAAGACACATGGACAAAAGCTGGGGGGGTAGAAATGGGAGGGAGCTGGGGAGGGCTGGGGCCGTGGGTTGGGATGGGAGTAGAAGACAGAAAACTGTATAAGAACAATAATTAAAATAAAATTTAAAAAATACAATGAAATAAAATCCCCTACTATTATGTTTTTCATTTATGCCCATTAATAAATGCTTTATATATTAAAAAAAGAAATAAAAAGAGAAAACTCATGGTCACTGACAACAGTGTGGTGTTTTTAGGGGTTAGGGAGTGCATAGAGGTGGATGAAGGTGTGGGGGAAATAAATAATAATGGGAAAATGCAATAAAATAAAGTGTGTCTTAATTGAAAAAAAATTGGAAATACATTTGAACTTAGTAAAATAAAAAATGATAGATGATATTACTGAAGTCTATCCCAAAATATAAATTTGTATTGAGATAGTTAGTAAGAATTTGATCCCATCTCTAAAACTGGGACCATAACATACCCAAAGCTTTATTCATTTATTTTATTTATCTTTCTCCTATACAAGTCCATAGAGCAAATATGTATTGTCAGTAGCTTTAATTGACTGTTTCAAGTAAAGGGTGAACATTATGAGGTAACTGTGAAAGAAAATTCTTCCTAAAGCAATTAGCAAACAAGACTAAGGTTTAAGTCCCAACAATTGTAAATTATACCTTATTCATAGTACACAAGAGAATACTACTGAAAATAAAACTGGATGCCCTTCCTTAAGCTTATAGTAGTGATTCTTTGTAGTATTAATTCAGTAATAAGCATCTGTTGGTCACGACATACAATCAGGTCATTGATTTAGACCTTGACATAGATAAAGAATGGATGTTTTGTTCCCTGCTACTCTGGAGCTCATTGTCTACTGAAAGATTTATTTTCCAAACTACTAATAAATCTACAAGTGATAGTAAAATATATTATTTTTAAGATACCCATAATAATAGGACTTACTAATTTAATAATGATTAATAGTTATTATTTTACAATAAATAACGAATAACATTATGTTATGAGCATTGTTTGAAGCATTTAAATTCTAACATTAACTTCATAACAATCTTTCAGTGTGAGGTGTTATTATTTGCGGTGAAGAAGCTGATGCTTAGGTAGATGAAGACAGGATGAAGACCTGGTAAGTGGTAAAACTATGTTAATTTGATTCTAGTCATATTTGTTAACCATATGCTGTACCAAACAGAGGCTCATTCTAAAATCTAATATATGTTTATATGGAATTTTAGTACTTCACATCTAAAGAACTCTTTCATATAATATCTCATTTGATCTTTAAATTTACCCTATAGGTGGCTTGAACTTTTGTCACAATATACAGAAGAGAAACTAAAATTTTGAATGGTTGTCTATTGACAAATTTCTGGTAAATGACAATGTCAGGACTCACAGCAAGAATTTTAAATATATAGCAGCAACATATTATGTGTTGCCCCAAGACACTAAAGTTCTGTGTAACTCTCATAATTGCTTAACATGTTAAAATCTCGTAATTCCTGTTAATACAACATTAAGAATTATAATGATGTTTATAGTGGGCTCTATGCCTCTGAAGGGCCATGCATAATAAGTAGCTTCATTATTTACTATTTTAATTACCAAACTGGTTGAATTTAAAATAATTTTAGATGACCAATTTCACATAAACATATTATAAGAGACAGTACATTAAATGCCAAATTAATTAATGGTATTCAAATATTCATTCAATTATTTGAGAACTGGTAGTCAATATTCTCTTCTGTAACTATACTATACTTTTATGATCTGGAATTTCAGATGAAATATCATTTTTTGCCTTTTTTGTAATGATATCAGACACAAAAAGTTAGTATTCCAAGAAATATCTATTACTGAAATTTAAGTTTGTGAACCAATTAAAACTTTTCCTTTTTAATATTCTGCTTTAAGCCTCAGGCTTCGTTGGGTTCACTAATCCAAAGCTATAAGCTCTGTAATAATCTGTCCCATATCAAGCAATTCTCTGTCTTAGGCCCATGAAAACATATTCAACTCCATTGGCCATTAGGCAACTGCAAACTAAACCATGATGGGATGATGCTATGCATCCACTAGAAAAGCTAAAATATAAAATAGTGATAATGCCAAACGCTAGGGAGGATGTGAAAAAGCTAAGATCCTTTATAAATTTCTAATGGAATTGTAAATGATATAGACATTATTAATTATATTTTGGACATTTCTTATAAAAGTAACCATACAGCACAGAAATGCCACTCTTGGGCATTTATCTCAGAGAAATGAAATCCTCTCCCCACACAAATATCTGTACTGATGTTCACAGTAGTTTTATTTTTAATACCAAAACCTGTAAATAAATATCTTCCTTTATACTTACTGGAAAAACTGCTACATCTATTTCTATCTGGTGTTATCCTTTCTCATATAAATCAAATATTCTACTGTTTGCTTAATCAGCAGTTTATTCGGCTAGCAATTTTGGGAGTGGGCAATTGCTTTGTAAGTGTCTGTGAAGTCTGTGCTATGTGCTTGGCACTGAAAGTGCAAAGATAAAAGACTAAAGAGGCCTGTACTGTCATAGAGCTTGGAGTTAAGTGGGAAAAGAGTGAAAAACAGGTAAACCCACAAATAAATAAATAATGGCAAAATATACTGTTATGAGAGAAACAAAAAATGCTTTTATTTAAAACAAAGATTGGCAAATTACCATATGTTTGTTTAAATAAAGTTTTATTAGATCACACACACAGACATTTGTTCACGTACTGTTTATGATTGTATTCATGCTACAAGGTCACATTGGAACACTTTCAACAGTGATTGCATGACCTACAAAGCAGGTCTTTGGACTTGTATGAAAAAGTTTATAGACTCTCTGACTTATGATAAAATTTTTTTGAACCTTAACTTGGTTCTCAATACTTTTATTTTCTTTCTTTTAGGAAGATCATATTTGTGAAAGCCATCAGTTGACAAGTTTTAAAAATGATTTTTTTGAAATTTCTTTAATCCTCATGTAACATATTATAAAGTTTCTTCTAATTGCAGCTAAACTGTGAGTCTTAGAGCTTTGTGGTAGTAGGATGAGGTGATTTTCAAACCATGGTAGAGACCCATTAGAAGATCTTAAATTTTCTGGTTATAACTACTATTTTTTTTTTAAAGTGAACTAGACTCTGCCTGGTGTGGTTTGAGCACTGGCCTGTGAACCAAAGAGTCAGCAGTTCAATTCCCAAATAGGGCACATGCCTGGGTTGCCAGCCAGATCCCCAGTAGGGGGCGCATGAGAGGCAACCACACATTGATATTTCTCTCACTTTCTCCCTCCTTTCCCCTCTATCTAAAAATAAATAAATAAAATCTTCAAAAAATAAAAATAAAAAAATAAAAAGTGAATTAGAACAGGGTAAAACATACACTGTTATGCAGATAGTGAAGGTAAGATTGGCAAGATTGCTTATAAAACTATGGTTTCAGTGTGGTACACACACACGCTTCTGGTTTACTGTTTAGGAATATCAGTTTGAAAAAGTTTGAAAATCATTGTTTAATGAAATATGAAGCCTGTAGCCCAAGTATTGTGGAGCATTAAGGATGACTGTGTTCAGCGTGGCCATCGGTGTCTCCATCTCATCCTAATGGTCAAAGATTGGGAGGGGGAAGAAAGTAAAGAAAGACTAATTACTACAGAAGGTTTTGTCACTTCTTTTTATTTAAAATTCTGCATTTCTTTTTATTTTTAAAATTAGTTTTAAAAATATTTAATTAAATTATTAGGGTGAAATTGGTTTATAAAAATTACATAGGTTTTAAGGGTAAAATGCTAGGATACATCATCTCTATATTGCATTGTGTTCCCACCACCCAAAGTCAAATCGTCTGTCACCATATACTTGTCCCCCTTTACCTTCTACTACCCTCTCACCTCCCCTTCCTTCTAATAACCACAATACTGTTATCTGTGTCTATGAGTTTTTATTTGTTTTTCTTATTTGTTCATATGTTGCTTTCAGTTTTATAACCCGCATCCAAGTGAAATCATGTGGTTCTTAGCTTTTTGTTATATTTCACTTAGCATGATATTCTCAAGGTCCATCCATGTTGTTGTAAATGGCAGTATTTCATCTTTTCTTATGGATGACTATTACTCCATTGTATATGTGGACCACATCTTTTTCAAAAATGATTTTGTTTATTTATTCCTACACTGAGGGGAAGGGAGGGAGAAAGAGAGGGTGAGAGACATCAATGTGTGGTTGCCTCTCACATGCCCCCTACTGGGGACCTGGCCTGCAACCCAGGTATGTGCCCTGACTGGGAATCAAACCAGTAACTCTTCAGTTCAGAGGCTGGTGCTCAATCCACTGAGCCATACCAGCCAGGGCTGGACCACATCTTCTTTATCCAATCATCTATTGAAGGGCACTTTAGTTATTTTCATGTCTTGGCCACCATGAATAGTGCTGCAATGAATATAAGGATACATATATCTTTAGGAATACGTTTTCAACATTTTCAGGTAGATACCCAGAAGAGAGGGTAGCATATAATAACTCTATTCTTAGGTTTTCGAGGAAACTCCATACTGATTTTCATAATGGTTGTACCAGTTTATATTCTCACCAGCAGTAAGTGAGCGTTCATTTCACTCCATACCTCTCCAACACTTGTTACTACTTAATAACAGCCATTCTAACAGGTATGAGGTGGTATCTCATTGTAGTTTTGATTTGCATTTCCTTGGTAGCTGCTGATGTTCAGCATATGATATACACATACACACACACACACACATACAAATGGCCAACATTTATATACGTTGGCCATTTGTATGTCTTCTTGAGAGAAGTATCTGATTAGGTCCTCTGCCCAACTTTTAATTGGATTGTTTTTTTTTTTGTTGTTGTTGTTGTTGACTTGTGTGAGTTCTTTATATATTTTGGGTTTAAAACTCTTGTCAGAGCTGTTATTTGCAAATCTATTTTTTTATTTGGCTGGTTGCCTTTTTGTTTTCTTTTAACAGTTTTCTTTGCTATGCAAAGGCTTTTCAGTTTGAAATAGTCCCATTTATTTAGTTTTGCCTTTACTTGCTTTGCCTTTGGGGTCAAATTCACGAAATTTTCATCAAGAACAAGGACCTTTGAAAACTTCTCATTGCAAACAGGGAGAGTCAAAGGCCTGGAGGTTTATTCAGCATGTATTCACGTCTAAAACGGCATGAATTATTGTGGTAGAGGGTAGATGAGTGTGGGAGCTGTGTCTGAAGCTATGTTCTTGTTTTCTCAAGGTCTGCTTTGTGCCATAGATATTTATATACTTGATACATGAAGGGTGGTGGGATTACTGAGAGGCTAGTAGACTATTAAGAGGACTGTGTTTGAAGCAAACAACTGACATGTAGTTATATCACTTCCTTTCCCCTCTTCCAAAGCCAGATGGCAGTAATGATCTCAAAAACAACCAGTGTAGGTTGCAGGACAGACCAGCTATGTTAATGACCTAAGATCAGTGCATTTCCAGAGGTCATTACATGTGTCTAAGAACACTTCCTGATTTCTATTGCAATAAGATTGTATAATACATTCTTTTAGTGTAGATAGGTGTAATGAGGCACTATTCATGAAAAAAATATTTTGAGGAGGCACTCTTCTAAATAGTAAATTCTTTCCAATGGTGTATGCAAATTCGTATCCCATAACCATGATTTATTTACTTCCTACTAATGCTGCCTTTGTGATTATTTGTACAATACATAGTGAGAAGGCTTAGAAATGATGAGTCATGGCTAGGGGTTTGAAATATACTGAGGAAGCACTTGAGGTTTGCAAGCAAAAATTATCTAAAGGGAAATTTTATTTCTTCAAACTAAAGTTATCAGGGTTGACAGAATCATTCATTTTAGTTTCACTTTCCTTACTATTTTATGTAGTAAGAACTTTATATATCAGATGTTTTAATAAGAAATACGCACACCACATTTTATTTTACTTATTCAGGATGAGTAAATTTAGAAACTTCACCCATAGAATAATTGGTAAAACATATATATTGATCATGCCTTGTGGAAGATGGCACAGGGTAAGAAATATGTAGCAGAAGTAGTTTCTGGTACTATACAATCACTATTCCCAATTCCTCCTTTATTTCTTCTTTTCTTTTTAAAATTAATTATTTTATTTGAATAATTTAATTTCATTGTGTTGACATACAGACCATATCCACCAGTACAGAGTCTGAAAGTGCCCAATATTTTCTAAGCCAACCATGAATCTGGGACCAGAGCAAATGACATATAGTCTCACACTGGCAAATAAGACTTGGAAGTCTGACAAAGACCTTCTGGGAAGTTAGGAAGATATATGAGTGACCTTCCCAAGTCAGATTCCACAACTGGGAATAATGTCTAAAAGTACAATAGCCATATTAAAGAGGCATACCCAAATTCCAAACTAATGATGTGTTGTGGAATTTTGTACCTGAAACCTGTATAGTTTTGTTAAATAGTGTCATCCCAATAAATTCAATAAAAAGCCAACCAATATGTTTGGGATTACAGTACAAAACAACAACAACAAAAAAAAAAAACTAATAACTTGGGTAATTGACATTATCTGTGAGGTACTGAACTATTTCTCCTTGGAGATGTGGAAATTTGCTATTATAACATTTCCTCCCAGCTTTAGTTTTTTTCATAACTAAAAAGAGAGTATACTCTCTCTTTTTATTGTAGTAGAAAATATGAGATCTAGCCTTTTAACAAAGAGCATACTACAGAATTGTTAAGTACAAT
Organism: Anoura caudifer; assembly: GCA_004027475.1. Lineage (NCBI taxonomy): Eukaryota > Metazoa > Chordata > Mammalia > Chiroptera > Phyllostomidae > Anoura > Anoura caudifer. Next base: position 158,846 of record PVKU01001449.1, read on the forward strand.
GTTGTATAGCCAATTTCTAGAAATTTATCATCTTAGAATATTGAAAATGTATACCTAGTGAACAGCAACCAATGACTTTTTATGGCAATAGAAAAAAATGTTAAAATTCATATGGAATTGGACAGGATCCCAAATAGCCCAAATAATGTTACAAAAAGAACACAGCTGGAGGAATCACACTCCCTGATTTCAATATACAAATGTCGATAAGCTTCAGTGATTAAAATAGTGTGGTGTTGATATAAAGATACAACAAAATATTTTACACTGTTAAAAACTTAACTTTAACCACACATAAAATCTATATAGCCTGAGTCTTCCCCACATACTTTATGTTACTGATGTTACAATTTACATCTCTTTATATTGTGTACCAATTTAAAATATTTATTTTATTCTTAATATTTTTGTCTTCTAATTTTATACTAAAAGTCAAAGTGATTTACATAGTTCATATTTTTTGACTTATCTCAGTATGGATTGTTGGGTTTCCTGAATCTAAACATTCATTTCCTTACTGATATTTGGGAAAATTTCAGCCATTATTTCTTCAAGTAAATTTTCTGCCTTTTGCTCTCTGTTTCTGTCTCTGGGACTCTAGAAAATTGTATATTGGCTTCTCCGATGGTTTCTCATAAGCCCTTTAGTCTTCATATTTTTATTCTTTTTAATTTTTGTTCCTCTGACTAGATAATTTCCAGTGACTTAGTATTTCGTTTGTTGATTTTTTTTTCTGATTACTAAAGTCTGCTGTTGAACCAATCTAGTGAATTTCTCAGTTAATTTCATCTTCAAATATGTGTGGTTCTTTTTTAATATCTTTTATTTGTATTAAAATTTTTATTTTGTTCATGTGTCACTTTCTTGAACTCACTGAACATGTTTTGGCAGTTATTTTAGTCTTTCTGAATAATGATGTATCATTTTTTCTTTAGGATTTCTTTTTGGTGTATCATTTGTCCCTTTAATTGGAACATTTCCCTGTTTCTTTGTGTTTCTTCTAACTTTGTGTTGGTCTCCCCATATTGGAAACTGAATCACTTTTCTTTTTTGGGCTCTAACAGGGAAAAGCCTTCACCATTCAGCCAAGCTAAAGATTCAGGGGGCCTCTCAAACCTTTTCTTGGATACATCTTTTCATTCAGAGATTCCTAATTAGAGGGATTTTCCAGTCTCTTTTTCACAGGAGTTCATAATCTCTTTGTACTGTTTGTGTGTCATATCACTGGTCCTCTGATGCAGCAACACGCCAACCTACCTTTTTGTTTTCAGAGTCGCCCAGTCATATGGAATGTACAGGTCCCCTTTATGATCCAAGCTGAATTATACAGAAACTGATTCCTCAAGACAGCCCCTTGAAAAATCAAAATGTTGGATGTATACTCTGCTCTTCTATTTTCCTCCTGAGGGGAGTCCTCTGAGCTGTTTTGGCCTTTGTCTCTTGTGCCTTTGGTCTCTGGAGCAATAGCGTGCTGCTCTGATTTGTTCTTGGTCGCTCTCAGGTTTTTATAGTATGTTGGCTTTTATTTGCATTCTGAGACGGGACAGGCAAAAACTCATCCTTCAAACAGCTGCCCTCAAAACTTACTATGCTGGAGGTATGGTCCAATCTTCTTTCTCCCTCCCCAGGAAGCAATGGAGAGCTGGAAGTTTTCTCCTGCTCACGTGGCACTACACTGGGAGGATGGACAATGTGAGAATATGCCAAAGTTTTCCTTCCTGGCTATGAATTGACTGGTTGTGCACTTGTCTCGGGAATAGGAGTCCCCTAACTGGTTTACGATTTCACAGATAATGAACTGATGCATGTATTGTTGAATAAGTGTCTCATTAGGTATAAGGAGGGTCTCAGCCTTCCTATTCTGCCTTCTTATTGGCATTACTCATATAATCTCATGTCTGTAATAGATAGCTAGATGGCTAGATAGCTAGATAACAAATGCAGAGATTTGGGGGAAATTGCAAAGAAATGCCTCCAAAAAAGGATATGCTTCCATATAAAGACAGTTGTTAAAACCAAGTATCGAAGTATGAGTTTTAATAACAACAACAACAAATGCTCCTTACTCAGGAAGCTCAAACAGGTACTCCTGCTACACATTCAATTCAAACTATATGGTCAGTGTAGATAAATCTTCAGAGAATCAGAAACCTGGGGAAAGAGATGTTTGTCAGCTTCCTAATCTCAAAGTGAATTATGTCACAGTATGTAATTTACAAATAGGAATGTAAATTTGTTAGTGAATATTTTTTCTTATACTCCACACTGTGCTTTGAAAAGATCTTTTAGCACAGTTGTATTTCAGGAGTTTGTCCATATAGAGAAACTAATACTTTGGGACAAATGCATCTGGTGTGCTATGTGTTCTAATGTATTTTATTAAAGGCATTCTGTCTTAGATGTCCTTGGTTGTAGTCCACCCTTCCCTCAAATATTCCTGTGCATCATCACATCATAATTTTTTATAAACCAGGTGCATCATGGAATTTTTCATTTGCATCAAATCTGTAGTCTTGTAGTTCCCTTTACAACTCTTTTCTCCTATTGTCTTGATCTATTTGAATTTTTTCTTAAAACTAGCTGTAAAAAACAGCTACCACTGTCACTGGAACATTTTTTTTAGATGTAATAAATATTTGTTAAATCTATTTTTGTCGAATTTCATCTCAGACTGAAAGTTCTGTTCCAGTCATATTCTTCGCAGTTTCTCAAAACAGACCACACCATCATTTCTAGATCACCTCTGCTAGTTTTCTACGGCACCTGCTCTGTGCATCCTTCAATATCTAGCTTGAATACACATCCTTCATGAACCTTCTCCCTCTTACTCTCAGTTACCCTCAATGCACTTTATTTCTGAATGGTATCATTTACAATGTATTCCATGAATTTGAGGTCTCGCTTAAACTTTGACATTATATGGAGCCTCTTATTCCAACTATATCCTCCTCTTCTGTATTATAATTTCTCGTGTTTCTGTGTCCTTCTCATGTGAATGTCCTCAAAATTTAAAACATATAAGTTAATACACAAACATGATTCATTTATTCAACAAATGTGGCATTATTTTATGCAAGGAAATTTATTAAAAGTTTAAGTGCTAATTCTTTTTTATTACTTTTGAATTTTATTGTTGTTCAAGTACAGTTTTCTACCTTTTCTTCCCACTTCTCCCCCACACCCCAGCCATCCCCACCTGCCTCCCTGATTCCACCCTAACTTATTTTTGTCCGTGTGTCCTTTATAGTTGTTCCTGAAAACCCTTCATCCTTTTCCCTGCATTACCCCCTCCCATCTCTCCTCTGGTTATTGTCCATTTGTTCTTAATTTCAGTGTCTCTGGTTATATGTTGCTTGCTTGTTTGTTTTATTGATTAGGTTCCACTTAAAGGTGAGATCATATAGTATTTGTCTTTCACCTCCTGGCTTACTTTACTTAGCATAATGCTCCCCAGTTCCATCCATGCTGTCATCCACCCCTGCCCCCTTTCTTTCTGTGGTATAGTATTCCATTATGTAAGTGTACCATAGTTTTTTGATCCAATTGTTTAGTGATGGGCACTTAGGTTGCGTCCAGCACTTGGCTATCGTAAATTGTGCTGCTATGAACATTGGGGTGCATAGGTTCTTTTGGACTGGTGTTTCAGGGTTCTTAGGATGTAATCCTAGCAGTGGAATTGCTGGGTCAAAAGCAATTCTACTTTTAGTTTTCTAAAGAAATTCCATATTGTTTTCCATAATGAATGCACCAGTTTATTCAACAAATGCGGCATTATTTCATGCAAGGAAATTCATTAAAATGTTTTACTTCTATTTCTACAGTACTTACAATATGCCGGGGACTATTCTAAGTGTTTTACGGTTATTAATTCATTTCACTCTCTCAATAACTTTGATAAATAGACATGATTTATTTTACTGAGATATAAAATTACAAGTAGAAAGACAGAGATACTGATATATATATATATATATATATATATATATATATATATATGACTTCCCTTAATTTTACACACAGGAAATAAGCTGTATAGGCAGGGTTTGACCCTGTGATACAGTTACAGTACCTTCAAATGCAAGAAGTATTCCTATCTTAAAACCCTCTTTGCCCTCAAGGAGCTAATAGTTCTTTAACAAGGCAAAATGAAGTAAACTCATGAGTGCAATACAATTTCTTAAGCAGCAAGGTATTAGTTTGTATAAGGAAGTCAGTGAAGTAATCAATTTTACATAAATAGGAGAGTAGGGAGTTTGTAACTAATATGACAGTTAAGCTGAGACTTGAAAAACAAGTAATTGCTTGAGAGTCAAATAAAAGCACACATGGACAAAAGTAGCATGATGTTGGAGGAAATTTATGTAGTTTGGGGTACAGGGCTGGTTGCCAACCAGTATCTATTCTCTATTTCCCATTTATTTTAACAGTGACTTTGTAAGGACAATGTGGTCAGTCTCCCTTGTAGGTGAATTTGTCCATTTGATTAAGTTCTGGCCACTGACGTGTAAAAGACAGGTTTGTGTGGGTCTCTGATATCACCTTAGAGCCATTAATGCATATCTTAAAACATTTTTTTTAATATGAGAAAAAGATACATTTCTATTCTGTTTAAGCCACTGGTTTTTAGTTCTTCTGTTACATGAAGTGGACTTAAATTCTAAATGATGTAGAGTAACTAGAACATAGAGTAAAGAAGAAGTCTTTGTTTATGAAGGCAGTTTGAAAATACTTGAAAACATATAATAAAATATGCTGTATCCATGTAAGGAATGAGTACTTTTTCTCATAACTCCATGTTTCTCAATCCTGGCTAATTTACAGTCACCTGGAGACCTTATTTTTTTTCACTGTGTTTTCTATTACCATTGTCCCCCTTATAACCTTCTTCTCCCACACTTACCACACTGTGTCCATGTACATAAGTCCTTTTTTCCTTTTTAAGTAAAAACATATAACTTCCAGTTTCCACCCTAAACTAATTGAATTAATCTTTAGGGAAGGGATTTTCAACCTTGGCTGCACATTTAAATCATGATAGACAGGCCACATCCAGATCTCATATGCTAGAATCTCTGAGGGAACTTGGGAATCATTATTTCCAAAATTCTCCCCAACTTATTAAAATGTTCAGCCATGGGTGAGAAATACTCTATAAGTAACAGGCTTGGAGAGTCATAAGAATTTTAAGTTGAAGAGATTTAGTTTATGTGTTATCATTTTGACCACAGTGTGGAGGATCAATTAAGAAAAAATATATATGTTTTAGAATGAAATGTGATACTTTTCTCTAAGCTGTTCAAAGCAGTTTTCCTTGTGGAGTAATAAAATACCAGTTTTATACATTAATATGAGCATGTGTGTTTCCTTAGGCATGGTGTGATCTAATTTTTAAAAGGCACTAGATACAAGAAATTAGTATCATAGTAAGGCTTATCCTCACAGGATCAATTTGTGTGTTTATAGTTGCAGCTATTGGAAACCTCATGAAAACTGAATACATCAATAAGGGCATTTATTATTTCACCTAACAAAATGTAGAGATAAGGTGCTTTCAGATTTAGTTCACTCATCAGATTAATGGTAGCATTAGGTCCTTCCACCATGCTCCTCTGCCATTCTTGGTGGATGATTTATGGATTGTTGTAGATCCAAGTGTTTACAGGTAGCTGGTAATATCCAGAGGCAGGAAGGGAGAATAGCATGTCTTTTAGTTCTTTATCAAGAGTGAGTTGAGGACAACATCTCAGGATGCTTTGAAGCCTATTTTCTCTAACATTTCACTGATCAGAATTACATTACATTGACCATTCTTTAAAAAAACAATCATGGGCTTGAGGAAAGATGCCATGGTTGTCTGCTCTCAATTCTATCTGGTCTCTGTGGATTTTATTGAAATTTGAGAGTAAGGTAGGACCAAATTACAGAAAACCCTTTAGAAGATGCATGGTAAAATATACAGCCAGAGGAAATCCCAACTATGGAGAGAGTTTTAAATAAACAAGAAGACAACCAGAACTGAAACTGCCTCATTTCAAGAGGAAAATAAAGCCTCTTTATGTAGTCAATCAGAAGGGCAGCATGTGGAGACAGAAAACTGAAGTGGCAAGGCTGATTGCGTTGTCAGCACGGTGTGATAAAGGAGCATGTGAGCGAGTCTAAAAAAGACCTATGTAGACTCTGTTATTAATTACACTGTGGTGCCGAACAAGTCACTTAACCTTTCTGGGTCTCAATTTCTTCAGTATAATGATTATGGTATTTTCTAGACTTTTTCATGTGATATTTTTTAAAATGAGGAAATTAAATATGCAGTTAATCTGTAAATTGCAATTATATAAGTTTTTAACACACATTTTATAAATACTGTAATAGCAATTTTGCACAGCAAAACATTTTGGAATGCTTAACGTGTTATTTCCTAATACAAAGTTCACCATTTCTTTTCTCGTACCGGTGTCTATACTATGTGTAGGCAAACACACTACTTCTAACTCAGGCAATTGAAAAGGAAAACTAATACTTGTAGGGATGAAAGAAAAGGTAATTTTGGAACCTGGACCACATTTGAGGAAGTAAAGGACAAGTTAGGTTAATATATACAAAATATGAGATGTCAAGAATATATGAGGGGGGACACACACACACACACAAACAAAATTATCTTCTGAAGAGTGGGCCTCTTGTGCTACAGGCTTTCCCCAATAGGTGAGTGGTCTAGGAACCCATCTGTATCAGCATACCAGCTGGTGATGTTGTGAGAGGCTGTATTTGGCTTTAGTGAATAGTTGTTGAAGTCTCTTTAATCATGTCTGTCCATTTCATGATGAGTGATTTATGAGTGCAACTGCCCACACTGCTGTGAGTTCAGTTTTTGACACACACACAAAAAAATAGCATGATCCCAATGCCCTACCCTCCCTATTTACCAGATCTCACACTTAGTGACTTCTTTTTGTTTCCATGGATAAGAAAAGTTCTCAAAGGGAAATGTTTTGCTGCTCTGGAAGAGATGAAACAAACAAACAAACAAAAATCAGCAGAAGCACCAACAGGCATCAAAACCTACAAGTTCAAAAACTGTTTTGAACAATGGGAAAAAAAAAAAAGTCTTGATAGGTGTATTGCATCAAATGGAGAGTACTTTGAAGGTAACTATAGTTTAAATATGCAAGAATAAATACACATTTTTATAAATGCAGTACGTTTTTGGGGTCCATCCTTATACATAGACTAATATGCTGGGAAACTAGAGATAAGTGACACCAGGAGATGAGGCATAGGGTGGTTACAAGACAGTTTATTTACTTTTGGGCCACTGCTGGTCTATCCTTATGTACTTCCTGCTCCTTGCTGTGATTAGGATAGTATAGACATAGGAAAGGAGTAAAACTGTCAGGGTAGGTGTGCCCAGTGTTCTCTGTAGGGACAAGATTCTTGATGTACAGGACCATCTGCTACCCATTATATGATTATTTGTCACCCACCAGTGTGCCTGATTTATACTAGATGGGCAAGAAATAACTGTTTCTTAAAACCAATGACTCACACATAAATAAGCAGTCTATGAATGAAAAAAAATAGAAATTATGCAAGGAGTATATGGCTATAGTCATTTAATAGAAACTAGTTAGCTGCTTCATGCTAAGTTAGCATTTAGTAAGACCATACTAAGTATATAATACATTCATTTTTCAGGTCTGAATTTGATGCAAGATCATAATGATGGATGAAAAAAAATCACTGGAAAGAAGGGAAATAAAAAATATAAGCTAGCTAATGTATATGAATAAATTTCATATTAGAGGTAATAGTTGTATTAAAATGAGTCCAAAGATTATGTGATATAATTAGGAAATGCCAAAATTAAATTTATAAGTGTGAAAGCTAAATTTTCATTATAGCCTTGAATTTGGAGCAATGAGAGAAAACATTCAGGGTTGAGATACTAGTTGGCTCTAATATTTTTCCTAAGGTAATAATGTTTATGTGATGGCTTCTTGAGAAAGTACCTTAGAACCCTTCCTTGGAGGGCACACTTTTATCAGCATTAAAACAAATTTTCTTTCTTTTAAAAATATGTTTATTGATTTTAGACAGAGAAGAATGGAGGGAAAGAAAGAGAGAGACAAACACTGATGTGAGAGAGAACCATCGATTGGTTGCCTCCCATTCTCACTCTGAATGGGGACTGAACCAGCAACCGAGGTATGTGCTATGACTGGGAATCAAGCCCCAACCTTTGGGGCATGGAACAATGCTCCACACAACTGATCTGCCAGGCCATGGCAAAGCAGAGCTTTCTAACTGTGATTCTTTTCATGGTTAGGAAATATTTTGTTTATTGTTAACATCAAATAAGTTCTCATATTACAGTATTTGTAGAACATTAGATTTTGAGATTTTTGCATTATTTTTTAAATTAGTTCTTTGTGTTTAAAGAAAATTATTAGTACTTTTGAGCCCCCATTTTCTTAACTAAAAGCTAATGTTGTTCCCATTGTTCTTTTAGGATTTGAAGGGGGAAAGACTATGTGCTTTTTAATGACCAATACAAAATTTATTTAACAGAAAGTTTGATATGAAAATATATATTACTCAATTTTTATATTATAGAGGGGCATTTTTATAGTTTTTTATCGATTTTTAGAGTGAGATAAAAAAGCATCAGTATGTTTTTCCACTTATTTATGTATTCATTGGTTGATCCTTGTATGTGCCCTGACTAGGAATTGAACCTACAACTCTAGCTCACTAGGGTGACTCTCCAGACAACCGAGCTACCTAGTCAGGACCTGGAAGAAAGTTTTGAATAGTGGATTAAGGGGGCTGAAATTAGTTAAGTAAAACATTAGAACAGCTTTGTGTTCTAAGTTTTTTTTTATTTTTGTTCTGATTCAAAAATAATTTGATATTTTGTTATTAACTACAACTGTTTACTAAACTATATAATGCTTACATCTTAATTACTGAACAAAATACCAATAATAATGCAAATTATTAAATGTATATAAGATTAATTTTTGTGGATTTAATAAGTTGTTTTTTTTTTACTTAGTCTCTACAGTAACTTTATCATATACCTTAGGGTTCTCTGTGGTATGTAGTGGAAAGTACATTTTGGTAATCAAAAATATGTATATGTAATAAAGATTAAATTAAAAAAAAATGATGAGGGGCCAAAAATTAAAAAAAAAAAAAAAGAAAGTACCCTTTGGAGTTAGATCTAGGTTTGCATCCTAACCTACATGCAATTTAGGCAATTTATGTAATGTTTTGTAGCCTTATTTCATTTGAAGAAAAATATGGTAGTATATGTCAAATAGTTACTGTGAAGATTTCAGATATTTTTAAAGCATATGAAATAGGTAATAAGTAAATATTTGCTTTATTTTTCTTTCTTTCCTTCAGAATTCTCAGTGATTTGAAATAATATGGCATTGTACTTAATCAATTTATATATTTATTTATTATTGATCAATTACAGGTGTCCTCATTTTACCCCCATTATTCTCCCCTGCCCTACTCAGCCCACCCTCCACATTCAATCCTCCCCCCATTGTCCTTGTGCATGGGTCCTTCACACATGCTCCTTGACTTGACCCTTTCTCTTCTTTCCCCTATTATCCTTCTCCCCCGTTCCCAGTGGTCACTGTCATTTTGTTCTTCATTTAAAAGAGTATTCATTTTAAATTAAAACTTTAAAACTATATGAGATAATAACATTAAAATATAACATTAAAAACCTACTGTGAAAATTGGTCTATAAAATTTTTCTAAATTCCATCAAAGAGATAGGATGTAAGTGAAGGTACTAATAAACCAAAAAATTACAAAGTAACATATTAACAAACTGAAAATCCAAAACTGGGAAGAAATTTGGTTAAGAATCAAATCTTATTGAACTGTACTTGAACAACAATTAAATACATACATAAATAAATCAACAAACAAGAAGTACTGGCTAATCCAAAAGGACAAAGCACCCTATGTTCATTGCAGCATTATTCACAATTGCCAAGATATGGAAGCAGCCCAGGTGCCCCATCAATAGATGAGTGGATAAAACAACTGTGGGATGTTTACACAATAGAATACTACTCAGCTGTAAAAAAGAAATGTTTACCATCTGCAATATATGAATGGACCTGGAGAACATTATGATAAGTGAAATAAGCCAGTCAGAGAAAGACAAATACCATATGATTTCTCTCATATGTGGAATCTAACGGACAAATTGAACTAACAGGGAAGATAGAGACAGGCTTGTAGATGGAGAGCAGGATGACAGCCAAGGGGGAAGGGGAGTTAGAAGTTAGAGGAATTGAACAAAAAGGAAAAAGGATTCCTGGGTGTGAACAACAGTGTGGTGTTTGCTGGGCAGGGGGACGATATAAGGGGATTAAATGGCAATGGAAAAACACAATAAACAAACAAACAAACAAATAATTAATTAATTAAAAAAAAAACAGAATACAAAATAAACCCAAATCTGACTCTTTTGGGTTAATGTTGGCAGGCTCACACTGGCATGGCAGTCATGCCTTCAGTAAGAGGCAAGAGGGAATATACTGATGTAGATTATTATGCACTGTTACTTATTTCCTGTTCAACTTTTCACAAATGTTATAAAAATATAGACATTCTGGTTCCAAAAGCATACATATTGTTTTCCACATGATTTTTGCTTATTGTAAATATGTACATTTTCAATGTGGTATAAAAAATCAAACTTTGCATGCTTGTTCATTGTGAGTCTGCTCCCTGAAAGAGTTGTCTCTCTCTACATGGTAATGAGTTCAAATTTTTGAGACTGCAGGACGGAGCCCCAAACCTTTCTATAGAATTGGGTTCTGGAATTATACAAAGGCCTAATGATGGAAGGGGGTAGTGAGAGCATGAGACTGATAGAAAAAAAAATTTCTTTCTGTATTCTAACCTGTAGTCACTATGTTGAAAAATGATGATGTAAGTCTGATTTTTTACAGAGGAATAAGATAAAGTTTTTGCGATATTTTATTGTAATATTAATCATCAAAGTGTTAGCAAAATAACTAGAGCTATGTGCTGTTTTGACTGTAGAAGGCAACTGTCTTTCTCTTTTATTAGCTATAAGAATCACTTTAGGTTGAGTAAGAATTTGTAGCTCATATATTGGCAGAATGGTCCAGAAGCTTAGTGGTGTGACCTGTTTTAAAAATAAAGTATATTGAAATGAAAAAGAGGCACTTTAGACAAAGAAACAGGAAAAAGAGATATTGGGGAAATCTATAAAAACTACTAGAATGAAATAATAATATAAACAAGATTAATGAATGGTAGTACTCTAAAGAGGATACTGTGTACAGCATGATGAAAAAGGATATGACCAAGAATACAAGTACAGTGAAAAAGTGCCTACACAAAGATGAAAGAGCTCCAATGTTGATGGTCTTTCTTATACAAATATATTTAAATAGGTAAACCACAAGGTGCAAGTTAAAACAGCTGAAATTGAAAGTTTTATTCAAGTCAATAAACATATATATTGAATTAATATTATGCAATGTAATCTATGCTAATATGTTGATTCTTAATGAATAAAACATGATTCTAGTATTCTAGTTGTTCACAAGGGTGATAGCATTTATTTGTTTATAAAAATTGCAGTGCATGATTATAAAGCATAATAAAGCATGATGATAGTGGCAAGGTCAGAGTCCTAGGAGATAATGAAGGAGTAAGGAGTACCTAACTTGTGAGATAGCCAAGGGAAGATTTATGCAAACTTTATAGCTGAAATTTGAAACTAACTTAGTGTTAATGGAACAAATTAAACAAAAAGGATAGATTACCTGGGGGTGTAGTCTAACCACAACATCTGCAATGCCCTCAGGAGCTAATCCTGGTCCAAATGACCTGATTGGTACTATTTCCTTTTGATATTACCGCTTCTTGCATACCCATCTTGAACTTGATACCTTAGTCAAACAGTATGATTTTCCTTAATTATAGCATATCATCCTTAAATTGTCTTAATTTTTCAGACTATCTTATTCTAAGTTTTGATGTTATATCTTAGTAAAAATGTTTAGTTAATTTATGGTAGATATATTAACTTTTGTAGAAATTGTTCCCCCAAAGAAGAAATACACTTAAAAATAAAGCTTGTTACATGGATTGAAAATTATATTAAATAACTATATTTATTTGAAAACAAACTGTGGTATGTCCATTCCCATCATTTTACATTAATTTACATCTTATCTGATTTGTATTCCTAAATGACTGTAGCTTCTAAAAGTGCCTTAAAGAAATGTCAGGGATATTTCTACACATGTATGACTTTAAGTAATGTGATGCCATCTATCAGCAAAGGAGAAAACTATGGAGCCATGATGAGTCTGAGCTATAGAAAACGTACAGTGGTGGGTGAACTTTAAAGATGGCAGCAAGGTAGGTGGGAGCTGAACCCACTTGTTCGTGCACCCAGCAGGGACAGCTAGTTGATATTCTGAAGACCAGGTGAACAGTGAACAGATTCCCAAATTATATGAAGTTTGGAAGCCAAAGATTGCAGAGGACATTTAAAAATGGATAGTAAAGAGATTTTGTAAGCAGACAAGAAGGTCCCTGGGCCTTGCATGGGGGACTGCAGTTGCTGCAGGAGCTTTGGAGGAGAGCCAGCCAGCCATTGTAACTTCGCAGCTGCCTCCCCTGCCAGAGCAGGGAAGCCAGTCCGCACCAGGAGAGACCTGGATGCGTGAAGTCCCTGGGGGGATAAAAACAGTGGGAGACACACCTCAGAAGGCATTCCTGGCCTGGGACTGTGGTCACTGGCTGGGACAGTACCAAGGAAATTGGAGAGGTGGGTGACATCTGAGATGGCCCATGACTGGCCATGACCAGATAGTCACTGGACTGGTCAGAGTTGGGCTGTGTGGAAAGCTGGGCACTTGTTAGGAAGGGCTGTCTTCAACCAAGGGAAATTCACTCAGAAAAGGCTCTCAGGGAGGAGCAGGGGTGCAATTTGCTCCAAATCAGGGTGCCCCACAGACAGATCAAAGGAGTTTAGCAGGGGCTCAGAGAGGTAGTACTCCCCAGAGAGACTTAATTTAATAGGGGACCTAAACTGCTAGGGAGGGACTGCACACGTGAATGACTCCCAGTCCAGCAAAGTGGGAGGAGGAGGGGTGCCAGTTTCCCTCATTGGTACACCTCATGGACTAATCAAAGGGTGACACAACAAGGTAGATTAAAGGCACTGACCTGATATATATGGAAAATGTGGGCCATGCAGCACTCTGAGGGCTTGCGCTGGAGGCTGGGCACCTCTGAGTATTGTAGCCTGGACTTAGCCCCTACCCTCACAGGACCACAGAAAAGCAGGAAAAACAGAGCCCACCCTCCCGTGCCTGCAGCATCCAGGAAGACCAGCACACCCCCTTGGCAGGTTTAAAGTCAGCAGGAGGCTTCCCACCCACCCAAGTGTAAAACAATAAACCTGGAACTACAAAATGATGAAAGATTCAAAGACAAATCACAAGGCTAAAACCAACAGCTGAGACAAATGTCACTTTGCTGTCCTACAGAACTTGCATTTTATTTTTTATTTTTACTTTTTTCTTCTTTCTATTTAGTTTTCTTTGTTTGATTTCACTGTTTGACTGGATTTCTTTGTTTTCCCTGTCATATTGCATTTTAATTTTTCTTCTTTCATTTCACTCATATTCCAAAAACATACTACTCTTGATCTTTTACTTTTTATTCAGATCATATATTTCTTTTCCTATTATTGTTGTTCTAAATCCCATACAGCACCCTTCCCTGGTCTTGGTGTATTTCACTATCTTCCTGAGTTTTGTTACTGTTGTGGTTAATTTTATTCTCTTGCACAATATGCCAAGTTTCTATCCCTTACACTGTATCTCACCATCTAAACTCACATAAGTGCTCTGCTTTCTTGAGTCAGCTCACATTCTTTTTCCCTTTTAATAAGAATTGTATCTCTTTTTCACCTTTAATAAGAAGTGGCTAGCTTGGTGAAATATCACGGTTATCCCTGTACTTCTCCAAAGGATCTCTTATCTGTTCTCTACTTGTTGGTACTTTAAATCCCACAGAATTCTCTCTGGCTGTCTCAAGCCATTTCCCCTTCACCCTGCCCCTGATCACATACAAGATAAGATAAGGGTTGTGAATACCCGCTGGGGGAGAGAACCCACCAGCAGAGCAGCCACCAATGTTTAAAACCCAAATACAGCAAGAGAGCCCACACAAACAGATGAAGGGTAATATCAGAGCATCTAGGCAAGGAGATCAAAGAGACCACACCACTGAGTCCCACAGAACTCCTACCACAGAAGTTCACCCTATGAAGACAGCTAGTAAAATGGAGCATGGGGAAACACATAAACAAAAAAGAGTCACCTAAAATGGGGAGAAAGGAAAGAACTTGCAATGAAAAGGAATGAAAGGTTCTCCAATAAAAGAGCTAAATAAAATGGAAGCAGGCAAACTACCAAATATAGAATTCAAAAGGCTGGTTGTAAAGATGCTCACAGAACTCACAGATGACTGCAAAGAACTGAGTAAGAACTACAACAGGATGAAAAAGGAATAGATACTATAAACAAGAACCAGGAAGAAATGTAGAATACAATTTCTGAAATAAAAAGCACACTATAAGGAATTATAACCAGATTGAATGAAGCTGAGGATTGAATTAGTGAACTGAAAGACAAGGTGAAAAGAAATATCCAGGTAGAGCAACTGCATGAAAAAAGAGTAAAAAAAAAAAACATGAAGATGACTTAAGGGAACTGCAAGACATCATGAAATATAGTAACATCCAAATCATAGGAAACCAGAAGAAGAAAAGGAGCAAGGGATAGAAACATTGTTTGAAAAAATATTGACAGAACTTTCTGAACTTGAAGAGGGGAAGAACCATGTAAGTTCAGTAAGCACATAGGGTCCCAATCAAGAGCAATCCAAAGAGGCCTACTCTAAGATACATCATAATGAAAATGGCAACTCTTAAAGACAAAGGGAGAATCTTAAAAACAGCAAGGGAGAAACAAGTAACATACAAGGGAGCTCTGCTATGGCTAGCAGCTGATTTCTCAACAGAAACACGACAATCTAGAAGGGAAAGGCAAGAAATATTCCAAGTAATTAAAAACAAAGGCCTGTAACCAAGACTACTCTACTCTGCAACACTCTCAATTAAAATGGAAGGTGAAATAAAGAGTTTTCCAGACAAAAGAAGGCTAAAAGAATATACCTCCACCAATCCATCACTGAAAGATATGCTAAAGGGACTACTAAGAAGAGGAAGAGAAAGAGAGAGAGAGAGTGAGAGGAACACAGGTACAAAGGGGAGAAAATGAATAATTACATGCCAAGAATAACATTAAACATTAATGGATTAAATGCTCCCATCAAAGGACATAGGGTAGCTGAAGGAATAAAAATATGGCCCACACATATAAGGTCTACAGAAGACTCACCCCAGAACAAAAGACTTACACAGACTGAAAGTAAAGGATTGGGAAAGAAAAATATTCCAAGGAAATGGACTGGGAAAAAAAGCTGGGGTAGGAATACTTATATCAGAAAAAAATAGACTTCAAAACAAAAGCCATAAAAAGAGACACTGAAGGACACTTCATAATACTCAAAGGAAGAATCCACCAAGAAGACATAAAAATTGTAAACATATGTACACCCAACATAGGAGTACCCAAATATACAAGGAAAATTTTGGAGGACAAGAAACATATAGAAAGCAACACACTTACAATAGGGAATATTAGCAACCCACTGTCAAAAATGGACAGATCTTCCAAACAAAATATCAACAAGGACACTGTAGCATTGAACAATGCCCTAGATCAAATGGACTTTTATAAAAAAAAATAATATATATATATAAATTTTCATCCCAGAGAAACAAAGTACACATTCTTTTCAAATGCACATGGAATATTTTCAAAGACAGACCACATGGTAGGACACAAAACAAGCCTCAACAAATTCAAGAAAATTGAAATCATATCAAGCATTTTCTCAGAAAACAAGGGACTGAAACTAGAAACAAATGCCAAAGAAAAAGGAAAAAACACTCAAATTCATGGAGATTGAATAGAATGCTATCAAACAATGAATAGGTTAACAAAGAGATCAAGGAAAAAATCAAAACAATTTCTGGAAACAAATGAAAATGAATCACAACAGTCCAGAACTTATGGGACACAACAAAGAGAGTCATGAGAGGGAAGTACATAATAACACAGGCTTCCTTATTAAAGGTGGAAACATCTCAAATAATCAACCTAACTCTACATCTACAAGAACTGGAGGAACAACAACAAGCAAAGTCCAGAGCAAGTAGAAGGAAGGAAATAATCCAGATCAGAGCAGAATTAAATGACATAGAGACTAAAAGGACAATCCAAAGAATTATTAAATACAGTAGCTGGTTCTTTGAAAAGACAAATAAAATTGACAAGTCTTTAAGCAAACTTACAAATAAAAAAGAGAAGACTGAAATAAATAAAATCAGAAATGAAAGAGGAGAGATTATAACTGATACCACATAGATACAAAGGATTGTAAGAAATTACTATGAACAACCATATGCCAAGAAATTTGAAAACCAAGATGAAATGGACAAATTTCTAGCAAAATATCATCCAAAACTCAATAAAGAAGCAGAAAGCCTGAGCAGACCAATAACAACTGGTGAAATCAAAGCAGTAATCAAAAAACTCTTGGCACACAAAAGTCCTGGACTGGATGGTTTCACGGGTGAATTTTACAAGAAATTTAAGGAAGAGCTAACCCTCATCCTTCTCAGACTATTCCAAAAAATTCAAGAAGAGGGAAGACTCCTATACTCTTTTTATGAATCTAGTATCACCCTAATCCCCAAACCAGATAAAGACACAACAAAGAAAGAAAACTACAGGACAATATCTCTGATGAATGTAGATGCTAAAATCCTTGACAAAATTTGGCAAACTGCATCCAGCAATACATTAAAAAGATCATATACCATGATCAAGAGGGATTCATCCCAGGGATCCAAGGATGGCACAATATTCACAAGTTAATAAACACAATATATCACATAAACAAAAGGGAAGACAAAAGTCACACGATCATATTAATAGATGTGGACAAAGCATTTGATAAGGTACAGCATCCATGATAAAAACACTCAGCAAAGTGGGAGTGAGAGAGCATTCCTCAACATAATAAAGGCCATATATGAGAAACCTACAGCCAACATCACACTCAATGGGCATAAACTAAAAGCTTCCCCACTAAGATCAGGAACAAGACAAGGATATCCACTTTCTCCACTTCTATTCAATATAGTATTGGAAGTCCTCTCCATAGCAATCAAATGAGAAAAAGTTAAGGCATCCAAATTGGAAAGGAGGAAGTAAAACTGTCACTGCAGATGACATGATAGTGCACATAGAAAACCCTATAGACTCTACCAGAAAACTAAACCTAATAAGTGAATTTGGCAAAACAGAGGGATAAAGAGTCAATATTCAGAAATCAAAGACATTTTATATAACAACAATGAAATATTGTAATCAGGAATCAGGAAATATTGTTACAGCAACAATAAAAGTAAAATTCCTAGGAAGTAAAAGACCTATACTCAGAAAACTACACAACATGAAGAAAGAAATTAAAGAATACACAATAAATGGAAACCTGTATCATGTCCATAGATTGGAAGAATTAACATTATCAAAATGTCCATACTACCCAAAGCAATTTATAGATTCAATGCAATACCTATTAAAATACCAATGAATCAGAGGTATAGAACAAATATTCCAAATATTTATCTGGAACCATAAATAACCCTGAATAGATGCAGCAATTTTGAAGAAGAACAAAGTAGGAGGGATCACCATATCTGATATCAAACTATATTACAAGGCCACTGTAATCAAAATAGTCTGGTACTGGCATAAGAAAGATACATAGATCAGTAGAACAGAATACAGAGCCCAGAAATAAACCCATAGTCAATTAATATTCGACAAAGAGGCAAAAGCGTAAAATTGAGTAAATATAGCCTCTTCAACAAATGGTGGTGGGAGATCTAGACAAGTACATGTAAAAAATGGAACTCAAACACCATCTTACACCATATACAAAGATAAGCTTAAGGTGGATAAAAGACTTAAATATAAGTTTCAACACCATAAAAGTCCTAGAGGGGAACAAAGGCAGGGAAATCTCAGACATTTCACACAGCAATATTTTCACTAATATTTTCTCTAGAGCAAGGGTCATAAAGGAAAGAATAAACAAATGGGACTTCATCAAAATGAAAAGCTTCTGGATGGCTAAAAAAAACCCCAGCAGCAATAGAAAAGGGAATCAACCTTAAGGGAACATACATTTGCAAATGAAACCTCAGACAAGAGTTTGATCTCCAAAAAATATAAAGAACTGAAACAACTCCACTCCAGGAAGACAAGCAACCCAATTAAAAAATGAGAAAAGGACCTGAAAAGACACTTCTCCAAGGAGGACATACAGTGGTGCTAGAGACATATGACAGGATGCTCAGCATCACTAGCCATCAGAGATGCAAATTAAAACCACAATGAGATACCACTGCACACCACTCAGAATGACTATCATAAGTAAATCAACAAAGAATAACTGCTGTAGAGGTTGTTGAGAAGAGGGAACCCTAGGGCAATGTTGGTGGGAATGCAGACTGGTGCAACCACTATGGAAAACAGTATGGAATTTCCTCAGAAAAAGATAAATGGAACTGCCTTTTGACCCAGCAATTCCACTGCTGGGTTTTTACCCTAAGAATCCTGAAACACCAATCCAAAAGAACCTATGCACCCCAATGTTCACAGCAGTGTAATTTACAATAGCCAAGTGTTGGAAGCAACTTGTGTGCCCATCAGTAAATAAGTGGATCAAAATACATTTACTGGAAGGAATACTATGAAGCAGAAAGAACGGAGCTCCTCCCCTTTGTGACAGCATGCATGGTACTGGAGAGTGTAATGATAAGTGAAATAACCCAAGCAATGAAATATGAATACCATATGGTCTCACCTATAAGTGAAATCTAAAGAACAAAACAAACAAGCTGGCAAAACATAAGCCATTAAAATAAAGAACAACTGACAGTAACCAGAAGGGAGTGGAGAGAGGGATAATGGGGGAAAATAAGGGGAATGTCATCAAGGAACATGTATAGGGATACATGGAAAAAGCCAAAGTGGGTAGGTTCGAGGGTGGGATGTAGGGATGGGTGAGGTGGAGGGGCATGTTAAGAGGAAAATGAAGACAACTGTACTTAAACAACAATAAAAAATATAAAAGTAAAGAAGTAAAACATATAGGTGGGAAAAAGTAGGTTTACAACTGTGATTATACAAAGCAGAGTTTATTCTTGTATCATTACTTATTAATGTATTATTTTCCTTATGAACAATTGTAAACCTACATTTGCACCCCCCTGTGTATTAATTCAAAATTGCAAAGAGATTGTCAATACCATATACATTTGGTCTACCATCTTTTATAATTTCTTATGTCATTTGCATTTTATTTACAAAATTGAGATCATATATATTTAGTGGAAATACTTAAAGTAAAATTTTCCTTTCTCCTTCTTGGATTTTTATAAGTGTGCAGTTTTTCTCTATAGCCCTGTGAATCTATCGGAATTGCACTCTTGATAAGTATTTAATTTACATATGTCCATCTCCCATAAATTTTAGGGAATATAAATTCTTTGCAAACCCTTAAACTATCATCTTGGACAACTAACAGCTCCAATATTAACTTTAAGGAGGAATAAAAAAGATGAAATTTGAAATGTAATTATTCTATTTGAATATATTTACTTAAAAAATTGAACCTAGGAAAAATTTATTTTTCATATATTGTACTTTTTTGAAAAGATGGTAAGACTTAAAAATAAAAGTGTTGTATGTAGAAGTATATTTCTGAGAAATGCTCCCCCCACAAATGAAACCAAACCAACAACTGGAAAAGGTGGAGTAGCCAGTAATATTTATTCAAAAAAGAAAGAAGGTATTATAATCAAGGTTAAAATTTCCCAGGGTTTATTTTGTGCCAGACAGTTTCCTAAAGTCTTCATATTATTACACAACATGTACAGGTAAGCCATATTAGGTTCTCCATTTCATAGAAGAGACAGAAGAGTCATAGATAATAAAGTAACTTGTTGGTATGGTGCATCTATTAATGAACAGAAGCCCTTTGAACTCAGGAAGTATAGCTCCATATCCCAAGTTCTTAATCATTATGTTTTTTTTTACTTGTGAGCTATAATTGAATCTACTTTTCTGGAAGAAATTCTTAAATAGTACATACTATTCATTTCTATAACCTCCCCTTGAACCATGAAATGTTTATGTTCAGAACATAGAAGATTAATTATTGTAGTTAGTGCACATGGCAGAAATATTATCTTCCATCTTGATCTAAAGTTTCTGGTATGGAGGAAGACTATATTATTTACATCGATGAGTCTGAATATAATGATGAAAATGTTAAATATTATCATAGATAGATGTTAAATATGGTTCTGACTAGTGCTAATTAGTTCTGTGATAGCACTTTGTAATTCACCTGAATTCCCCTCTTTCCCAACTCCTGGGTCATGTGAAACCAAATGTGGCTAATTCCATTACCTTTTGCATGTACATCATGTTTTTCATATTGTGCTGTGCTTAAAATAAAATTTTTAAAAGCAATAGTTTATTTTATATTTTCCTTTGTAATTGCTGAAATTATTTATAAATTTTATTTTTCTGCTGATTTTGTGTTATTAATTTTCAAACTCATACTCTCCAAGCATCTGTCTGAATAATTTACTTATTTCAAGTCAACATTTGACACCTTTGTAAAGAAGCATCATATGTGTAATATTGAATAAACACTATTGTTTAGTAGAAAGACATATAATTTATACAATATTATATCATTCTATGATTTTTTAGTTTATGTTCTTGCGTATGTTACTAAGCCTAAGTTCTAAGTATGTTAGAAGCCTAAGTTTTCCATTCAAAAATATGGGATTAACAACAATTATTTTCTTTTTAAAAATTAGAAAAATGTTTATTGATTTTAGAGAGAAAGGAAGGAGCAGAGAAAGAAACATTGATGTGAGAAACATCATGTGCCTTGACCAGAAATTAAACCCTCAGGCTTTTCGTGTATGGGACGATGTTCTACCAACTGAGCCACACTAGCTAGTACAACAATTACTTCAATTTATTTTCTTGATAAGAGAAGATATTTAAAACTGGTCATGGTTTAACCAATTAAAATATCAATTCTTTCTTTTTTCTAAGAGCAATTCTTTGGACTCCACCGTTTACCAACCACAAATCAAAGACAAAGAATTTCAGTCTTGTGTTCAAGATTAAAGCATAGGTAAACATACCTCCCTTCTGTGCACAGCTATAGCAAAAAATACAACTAGAGTACAAAAAAAATATCACCCCGAATTGTCAGAAAATAGAGCTGTGTGGAAGTCTGACCACCAAGGATTTAAAGAAGTGACATTCATCAAGATGGGTACAAGGGGCTGAGATGCAGAGAAAAGGGAGAGGTGTGGAGAGGTGTGGAAATGAACCAGGTGGCACCACATCCATGTGTGGTGGATAAAACTCAGAAGGGATACCTTAGGAGCAAAGGATCCCAGCCCCAGTCCAGACCATACAGCCCAGGGGTCCAGTGCCAGGAAGATAAGTCCCCATAACTTCTGACTCTTAAAAATCAGTGGGGGTTGGGTGGCAGAAGAAACTGTGGGAATCTTAAGAAACACTCCTCAAAAGACCAGTAACAGATTTAGAACTCACACAGACCCATCCTGTCTGGGATTTAGCACTATGGCAACAGCTCACAGGGCACCAGTGGCATTCAGAAAAAAGTGAAGTTTGCGTGCTTGGCTATAGCTTTCATCCCAACAGAACCCAGAGGCCAGTCAGGGGCACTTTCCTCTCTCTGAAACCTCCTTGACACAGAGCAAAAGAGCAGTGACAAAGGTTGCTCTACCCTGGAGATTACCAAAGGCTCCACCCATACAATTTAACAGGTGCACTTTTCTACAATAGGCCACACTACTAACATGGGGAGTCAAAGCAGTTCTACCTAATACGCAGAGATAAACCCAGGGAGGCTGCAAAAATGAGGAAATGAAGAAATATGGCCAAGTTAAAGGACAGAACAAAACTCTACAAAAAGAAGTAAATGGAGTTAGGTAACCCATCAGATACATAGTTCAAAACACTGGTTATCAGGATGCTCCAGGAACTCATGGTTAGGGTTAGGGTTAGGGTTAAGGTTAGGGCATAAAAAAAGAAAGATCCAGGTAGAAATGAAGGTTGCATTAAGTGAAATAAAGAAAAATATACAGGAACCAACAGTGGAGGGGATGAAGCTGAGAAGTCAATTTTGGAACATAAGGAAGGAAAAAGCACTCAATCAGAAGAGGAGGAAGAAAGAATTTTTAAAAATGAGAATGAGCTTAGGAACCTCCAGAACATCTTTAAATATATCAACATCTGAATCATATGGGTGCCAGAAGGAGAAGAGGAAGAGCAAGAAATGGAAAACTTATTTAAAAATTAATAAAAGAAAATGTGCCTAAGTTGATGAAGGGAATAGACGTATAAGTGCAGGAAGTACAGAGTCTGAAACAACATGGACCTAAAGAAGACCACACTGACACATCATAATTAAAATTCCAAAGGTTAAAGATTAGAGAGAATCTTAGAAGCAGCAAAAGAACAGTAGAGAGCTACCTAATTCCCATAAGGCTATCAGCTGATTTCTCAAAAGAAACTTGGCAAGAAGGGATTGGCAAGAAGTATTTAAATTGATGAAAAGCAAAGACCAACAACCTAGTTTACTCTAGCCAGCAAAGCTGTCATTTAGAATTGAAGGACAGATAAAGTGCTCCCCAGACAAGGTAAAACTAAAGGAATTCATCATTACCAAGTCATTATTACATGAAATGTCAAAGGAACATATTTAAGACAAAGAAGAAGATCAAAACTATGAGCAACAAATTCACAACTATCACTAATTGAATCTAAATAACAAACTAAACAAGCAGAATAGGAACAGTATCACAGACGTGGAGATCATTTGGAGGATTATTATTTGGGAGAGGGAAGGGGGAAATAGGGGAGAGGTATAGGGATTAAGATGCACAAATTGTTAGGTACACAATAGACAGGGGGATGTTAAGAACAGTATAGGTAATGGAGTAGCCCAAGAACTTATATGCACTACCCATGGACATGAACTAAGGGGGGATTGCTGGAAGAAATGAGAGTACCGGGTGGAGGGGAGCAAAGGGGGGAAATTGGGACAACTGTAATAGCATAATCAATAAAATATACTAAAAAATTTTCAGGGACCTAGGCAAAAATAAAAGTAAAGATTATTTATCCTGGCTTTCTTCATCTTTAGACACTGGTAATTGTTACAGTATCAGTTCAAAATTGTATCTCTGATTTTCATATAGATCCAACCTCTGAAGCCTGAGGCCAAAGAAAATAAGTCAGATTTTGTCTAATGATGCCCAACTTGGCTTTGTTGTTAATAATTCAAGTAAAAAGTTTAAGAACTCAATATCTATATTTTATATGAAATATAAAAATATTTCATAACACCCAAATAAAGACCTATAGTATGTGTACTTTGCTCTATGAAAGCACACTGCACATATTATTTATTATTGATCCTTACTGCAAAGAAATATCATTGATAGTTTTTTAAATCAAATGCCTCACTAATATATGGGAAGAAAACCTGATTGTTGGAGCAGAATCCCTTTTATTTGATTGATTTGGGAATTTTTCCTTTTCTTTCGGTATGGTGATAGAAAAATTTCAGTTTATGCTATACAAGGAAGCATGAGCTTGCTAAATAAGTTTTGGCTTCTCATGTTAAAAAAAAAGTTATCATATCTTTAGAATGCAGAGATCTGTGTAAATATTATAATTCTTTTTCCACACATATTTATTTGTTTTGTGACTGAGAGGAAACTATTTACCTGTTGCTACTGTTAAGATCTTGTTTAAGTCGGGGCTCTTTTTGATTTAGGAGTAAATTATTCAATTATACATATAGGTTTAAGAGAATAGCGTATTGGAAATTTTCCATTAGATCAAGTTCATCTGGACTAGTGGCTTATATAAAGTCATCAGGGTTTGCTGTCTCAGTTTCTGGGCTATTTTTCCATGTGCTGTATCACTCAGGATGAGGTGGGGGGTTACTTAAGGTAGTGATGTGGAACCAATATCTCCAGGCTTTCACTGTGTTGGAACAGTAAGCTGAAATACACATCTATTTATTACAATTCCCAGAGGCCTTCCTAAACAGGCTGTAAGGAGATCCTTGGCAGGAGGCTCTTGTCCTAGTTAGTGGTGTTACTGTCTAGTAGTATAAAATACTCTGATTAGCTTTTTTGGATTATGCATCCATTCTTGAAGCTAGGGGTGGACAAGCATACACATATTGCCTTGAGAATGAGTTAGAAATGGTTGTTCCCTCAAGGAACATCAGAATATACTCATCAGAATTTGAAGGAATTAATGAAAGAGAATTAAAAAAATGTACATTACATCTCCCTTTACTGAGTCAATAATAAGGACATGATGCTTGGAGAACTTATAAAACTTGCCTAAAGTCCACACCATCGCAGTTTCTAGAATCCTCTCCCCATCTAATCTCCTTGGTATTTAGTACAACATGATTTATATATATAGTGTTACAATATGTGTATTGTCTCCTCACTTGGGCTGAGGGCCTTTTCCTTTATTAGCTTTGCAAAATGCTCACATACTATAAAGATTTGAATAAACTCAAAGAATAATTTAGACTACTTCCTACAAGTAAGGTTTAGTCACTAGCAATAGAAAATTACTCCCAGAGCTACAACTAGGAACAATAAAACATGAATTAAAAATTTATGGTTTTCAAAACATTGGAAATAAAGAACACAAGATGAACCAAAATAATAAGAACAGGAAAAAACCCTTAGGTAAACTTGAGATGGGTTGTTTGGGTGCAGGGTGAGGGTCAGACTTAATCTAGTTAAATTAAGGTAGTTTAATCAAGGTAGATTAATCACTTGAGGGAATAGAAAACATCAAAACTTGTAATGGCTATGTGGCCTGATATGCTGATTATCTGCCTAACAGAGAAAAGGGAAAAATGTTCTAAACAGGAAAAAATAGCATTGAATTTAATCTTAGTTTTTATGTTTTTTAATATATAATGTCCAACATAAAATATCATATTTTACTGTATAGTGTATATATTATGTATATAATATATTATAAAATGTTATATTTAATAGAATAAGTAACCCTATGCTAATTGAATAATTATATATTTGTAACATAAGATAACTAATTTATATCCTATATAAGATATATATCAAAATAAAAGAATTATGAAAATATGGACTCCTAGCCAAGGGGGATGTATAGATAGAAACACTTTGCTTCCTTGCACAACCAAAAGAAGGACAACAACAAATTTAAAAACAAAATACTACTAGAACTGCCAAAAAATCAAATTGTATGGAAGTCTGACAACAAAGGGGTTAAAGAAGAAACATTCATCCAACTTGTAGGAGGGGCAGAGACAGGCAGGCAGATAGAGAGGACATGCAGCAAGGAGGCCACTGGTGGACTGGGTGTCCCACTTTTGCATGCTGATAAACCAGGAGGAACAACTGGGGAGCTGGACAGACCAAGCAACCCAGGGTTCCAGCAAAGGGAAATAAAAACTCAAAACCTCTGGCTGTAGAAAACTGTGGGGGTTTTGATGGTGAGAGGAACTCCCAGACTCACAGGCGAGTTCATTGGAGAGAACCACAGGGTTTGAGAACATACACAAACATACCCACCTGGGAATCAGTACCAGAAGGGCACAATTTGCTTGTGGGTAGCGGGGCAAGTGACTGAAAGCCAGCCAAGAGCCAAGCAAGTGGCATTGTTCCCTCCCTCACTCCTGCCCCACATACAGAGCCACAAGGCAGTGACTTGGGTTGCCCCATTACTGGTGAATATCTAAGGCTCTGCCTCTTACAATGTAAAAGGAATGCTAAGGAAAAAATACGGTCCAAATGAAAGAATAATACTCAAAAAATAATATTAAGCAATGAAGAGAAAACCAATCTATCAGATGCACAGTTCAAAACACTGGTAATCAAGATGCTCACAGAAATGGTTGAGTGCAGTAACAACATCGAGGAAAAAGGGAAGGCTATGAAAAGTGAAATAGAGGAAAATGTACAGGGAAGTAACAGTGAAGGGAAGGAAACTGTGACTCAAATCAATGGTTTGGAGCAAGGAAGAAATAAATATTTAATTAGAACAGAATGAAGAAACAAGAATTCAAAATGAATTCTGTGCAAAATAATATAAAAATATACAGGGAAGCAATGGTGAAGTGAAAGAAACAGGGAATCAAATCAATGATTTGGAACACAAGGAAGAAATAAACATTTCAACCTGATCAGAATGAAGAAACAATAATTCAAAAAATGAGGAGAGGCTTAGGAAACTCCAGGACAACTTTAAATGTTCCAACAACCAAATCATAGGGGTGCCAGAGGTAAAGAGAAAGAGCAAGAATTTGAAAACTGATTTAAAAAAAAATAATAATGAAGGAGAACTTCCCCAATCTGGCAAAGGAAATAGACTTCCAGGAAGTCCTGGAAGCTCAGAAAGTTCCAAAGAAGTCACACATCAAGGCACATCATAATTCCATTACTCAAGATGAAAGATAAGGAGAGAAGCTTAAAAGAAACAAGAGGAAAGGAGACAATTACCTACAAAGGAGTTCCCATAAGACTATTAGCTGATTTCTCAAAAGACACCTTACGGGCAAGAAGGGGCTGGGAAGAAGTACTCAAAGTCATGAAAACCAAGGACCTACATCCAAGATGACTCAATCCAGGGAAGCTTTCATTTAGAATGGAAGGACAGATAAAGTACTTTTCAGATAAAGTCAAGTTCAAGTAATTTATCATCACCAACCCTTATTATATGAAATGTTAAAGGGACTTATCTAAGAAAAAGAAGAAGATCAAAACTATAAACAGTGAAATGACAACAAACTCACAACTAAGAACAACTGAACCTAAAAAACAAAAACATAAACTAAGGAAACAATAGAACTGGAACAGAATCATAGAGATGGAGAACATATGGAGGGTATCAGAGGGGTGGGAAAGGAGGGAGAATGGGAGAAATGGTGCAGGGAATAAGAAGCACAAATGGTAGGTACAAAACAGACAGGGAGAGGTTAAGAATAATATAGGAAAGGAAGAAGCCGAAGAACTTACATGTGCAACCCATGGACATGCACTAAGGTGGGGGGGAATGCTGGTGGGAGGTGTGGTGCAGGGTGGAGGGGAGTAAAGGGTCAAAAAATGGGACAACTCTAATAGCATAATCAATAAAATATATTAAAAATAATTAAAAATAAAATAATTATAAAAATGATATTTTCTTCCTCCTTCATTGACCAACTCTTTTAACTTTTTCCCCAGTTCCTTCTTATCTTCTCAATCACTAAATATTGGATTCCCCCAACTGTTAGTCATCTAATCCACTCACTTTTTCCTCTGCACTTATACTTTTTGTGATCTCATCTATTCTCATGGCATTAAAAAATACCTGTGAGTTGACAAATTGAAAGAGGAACTCACCTCTCTGTGAATATGTACTTGTATATACAGCTGTATACTCAAATGTACCATTTTAATGTTCCTAGGCAAATCAAAATAAAATGTCCCTGACTTTCATTGAAACTTTTTCCCCCACAATCTTTATTGTAGAAACTGAAACTACCACTCTTTAGGAAGTAAGACCAAAAACCGTGGAGTCAACCTGCTTACATTTCTTTTTATTTTTATACCAACCATACAATCCATCTGCAAATTCTGTGGGTTTGTGATCAGTATATGTTAAAAATATGGCCAATTACCATTTCACTTACCTTTTTTAAGCCATAATCATCTCTCACCTGGAGGCCTGTGGGAGATTCCACCCATCTGCCAGGATACACACTTGTTCTCCAGCAACCTCTTCTCACCAAAGGATCCAGCATGAGAAGTTGTCCCCAATGTTGCTTTAAACCCTGCAGTAATTTCCCACCTCATTCAAAGGGAAGCTGAAATCCTTACTACAGCCTAACAGGCCCCACACAACCTATTTCCTCTCTGAACTCATTCCTTGTCCTCACCTATTTGTTGTTCCTGAAAATTTGGAATATCTTTTCATGTGTCTCTGGATCATCTGTATGTCCTCCTTGGAGAAGTGTCTGTTCAAGTCCTTTGCCCATTTTTTAATTGGGTACCTTGTCTTCTTAGAGTGCAGTCCTGTACGTTCTTTATATATTTTGGAGATCAAACCCTTGTCTGAGGTATCATTGGCGAATATATTTTCCCATACAGATGGTTCTCTTTTTATTTTAATACTGTTTTGTTTAACCAAGCAGAAGCTTTTTATTTTGATGAGATCCCATTTATTTATTCTTTCCTTTATGTCCCTTGCTTTAGGGAACATGAGTAAAAATATTGCTGCGTGAAATATCTGAGATTTTCCTGCCTATGTTCTCCTCTAGGACTTTAATGGTGTCACAGCTTATATTTAAATCTTTTATCCACCTTGAGTTTATTTTTGTGTATGGTGTAAGATGGTGCTCGATGCTCAATACCGCTTGCTATCAGAGAGATGCAAATTAAAACCACAATGAGATACCACTTGACACCTGTCAGAATGGCCATCATAAATAAAGCAACAAACAACAAGTGTTGCAGAGGTTGTGGAGAAAAGGGGACCCTAGTGCACTGTTGGTGGGATTGCAGACTGGTACAACCACTATGGAAAACAGTATGGAATTTTCTAAGAAAACTAAAAATGGATCTACCTTTTGACTCAGCAATTCCACTGCTAGGATTATATCCTAAGAATCATGAAACACCAAACCAAAAGAATCTATGCACCCCAGTGTTCATAGCAGCACAATTTACAATAGCCAAGTGTTGGAAGCAACCTAGGTGCCCATCAGTAAATGAATGGATCAAGAAACTGCGGTACATTTACACAATGGAATTCTATGCAACAGAAAGAAAGAAGGAGCTCCTACCCTTCCTGACAGCATGGATGGAACTGGAGAGCATTATGCTAAATGAAATAAGCCAGGCAGTGAAAGACAATACCATATGATCTCACCTTTAACAGGAACCTAATCAAAAAAACAAACAAACAAGCACAATATAACCAAAGACACTGAAATTGAGAAGGGGTTGATAGTCACCAGAGGGGAGAGGGGAGGGAATTTCAGAGGGAAAGGGGAAGGGTTTGGAGCAAAAAGTATAAAGGACACATGGACAAAAACTAGCGGGGGTGGAAATGCGAGGGGGTGGGGAGGACTGGGGTGGTGGGCTGGAATGGGAGCAACAGACAGAAAACTGTACCAGAACAACAATTAAAAATAAATTAAATCTTTAAAAAATAAAAAAAAATTGGAATATCTATGTGCTTTTGCACTTGCTGCTGCCTGTAATACTCTTCTTATAAAAGTCAACATGGTTATCATTTTCACTTCCTTCAGTTCTTTAATCAAATTAAAGGCCTTTTCTTATAACCATATTTGAAAGGGACACTCTCCCCATCCTATAGGCTATAACTCTTCTGTGCTCTGTATTTTTTCTCTACAAAACCAATGATCACTCCCTCACACACACATTTTGCTTATTCATTTTGTCATTGCTTATCTACTTCTACTATAAAATGACTGCGATGAGGGCCAGGAATATTTGTCCTCCCTTGTTTATTGTTAAATTCCAATCACAGAGGATATGCTATTCAATAAATGAGTTGAATAAATAAATGTGATTAATCTTTCCTTAGCAAACTTTGCTAATATGATCTGATTTTCTCTTTGTTAGGAAGATAGTTTATTCAGCAACAACTCAAAGAGTATTGGAGATATTTCATTATATAATGAAGATATTATTTAAATAATACTATTAAATAATTTTCATAATGCACCATCAGGAAAAAGAAGCACTCAGTGCTTCTACACAACATATAACATATACACAGAATTAAATTATGTAGGTGGTAGCAAGAAGCCAGATATATTTGTGGTAAAAATTACTGATCCTCTTATTGAATCTTACAGAGTTAGACTAGGGAGAAAAATGGAAGGAACATCTGATAGCCATTATTAGATAGTCATTTAACAATTCTGGGAAATAGCAGTTATCATTCACATTTTTTGTTAGTATTCTGAAAGCAGTCCTGTCTGACATTGCAGCCATGGGGAGACATGTTTTGATCAAGTCTGTTGTTTTTCCTTTCAAAGTGAATTATACAATGTACCTGTGTAACTTCACTTAATTGGATCAGCAGGATCACACATAAATTGAGTGTAATGCTGCACAGTTGAAGTTTGCTTAAAAAGTGTCTTGATCTCTTTTCTTCTTTGAAAGAATAAAATAGATAATATTCATGTTTTTGTTCCCATAATTTAGTAAAACTTGGCCATCTTACAAAAATATTATTTCTGCCCTTGCATTGGATTTGGCTCAGAATCTCACTAGTAAAACCATCTTTCCAAAAGTATGTACAACCGTAAACTCCAAACAACAAAATTTTACCAAAAAGAGTCTTTAAAAATCATGTACTTAAAACTTCATCAGTAATTTCAGATTGCCATTTCTTTGAAAATGTCACATTGGTGGTAAGACTTAGCACCTAGATTAAATGGCAAAGGAAGTAAAGTACCCTGTTACTTTGCTTATATTTTATTTTTTATGCATCTCTTCCTCTATGTGTTAAGCTTTTGTTTCTTCCATTACAATTGGCTAATCTGAATCCATAATTTAAAAATAAGTGTTTACACACATTCATGATTGTTGCATCAACATTGTGTTTTATGACAGCATGATGGATTTTTGTTATCCCATGTTAACTATGGAGGCTGTGACAGATGGCACAGAAATATTGGGTGTGGTGGTGGGTTTTACAGAATTGTTCTGGTGTTCCTGAAATAACAATAACTTTCCAACTAAATTTAGAGGAGAAAATTTCAGGGGAAAAATACAGTTGTATTCATGACCCAAGTTTTCTTCACATGGACACATCGGTGTCTTAATTTGGAAATGTTCCTCTTAATTTTGAAATAATTATAGTTTATGACTTCTCATTTGCCTTGTGTAGACCTTTTTTTTTTTAAACATTTTATTTATTTATCTTTAGAGGGGAAGGGAAGGAGAGAGGGAGAGAGGGAGAGAAATATCAATGTATGGTTGCCTCTTGTGCGTCCCTTGCTGGGATCTGACCGGCAACCCAGGCAAGTGCCCTACAGTGGGAATCGAACCGCAGTCCTTTGGTTCACAGGCCTGCACTCAATCCACTGAGCTACACCAGCCAGGGACTTTTTAAATTAATTAATTAAAAATTTTTTTTAGTTATCAGGCAAACAGGGAGTTTGGAAAGCTTATATAAACTTGGAAAGAAAAAGAAGAAACCTGTACATTCAACTAAGACCACAAGAGCTAAAAGAGGATTAAAATTTTTGTTTTGTATTCAAAAAATGTATAATTTTAAATAAAAGAGGAAATTCTTTCAAAATATTCTAACTTCCTAAAGCATTACCTTCCCCAGTGCTTAGTACTCTTATCAGTTTTTCAGCCTCATTTAAGATCGATGCAACTGACTCCATTCTTCTGCACATGACAAACTTAACATGGTCATATTTTCAGCCTTTTATGTCATTCTTTAATACAAATAATTGATCTTTTTGACCAACTTTGTAATTTCTAGTTTGTACACCTCAGTTGTTACAGAAGTCATACTTCTGTATTATTACAGTTACATACTATCAACAACAATAAGTAATTAGTATTGTAAGAAGTAAAATTAACATTTTGTAAATGGATTTAGCTGTAGATGTTTGCTAAATCACTTTGGTATCTGAATGAACTGGATAACTTCTTTTCAATTTGTTTACACTTCCAGGGTTGTTTATAGGTCAGAATGTATTTGTACTACACAAATCTCATATTTCAGCAAAAAGCAAATCAGTACATTTCATTATTGACAGTAAGGAATTATTAGCAAACATCTTTGTGAAGTATTTGTTGCAATATTTGTCATTAAATACCTACTTTGTGCTGTGTACGGGGCCTAAAATTTTTGCTTAAAGAAAAATGTTGGCAGTGGAGCCAACATCATTACTACTTTTAAGTTAGTAAGTGAACAAAACTTCTCCTCAATTTTTCTTTTTCCTTTATTTATTTTTACCTTTTTTTCATCTCTGCTCTAAGTATTATCTTTTGTGAGGAAAGGTTGTTAAAGCTAATGCTTAATGCTCATCGGAATAGTTCACACTCAGGATCTTATGCCAATTCTTCTCCAGAAAATGGTAATTTAGATTGCTGTTTCAGTTTATTTACTTCAGGTGATTGTTTCACTAAGCCAGTTTGTGGACGAAGAGATTATGGGAGGGGAAAGAAGAGTAGAAGGGTGGGGAATAGCTAACAGTGTAAGGTTTGTCTATACCATATTGGTGATATATATTAGATGTATATTAGAATAATTGACATCTTTCAGATAATAACTTCAAACCTCCTTGATTCCACAGATTTTGTTTTATGTAAACAATGGGCAAGTCGCTGAAGATATGGAAGTGATTCAGCTTTTGCCTTCAAATAATTTATAAACAATATGTACAATTTAATAATTATATACATGGTTATAATATGAGGATGCATGTTACAAATATCTTTAAACTATAAAAATCAAGCCTTCAGTTGAAAACCCTTGATTAACATCTACTTTAATCAAGTGATCCAGTTGAGCAATAACTAGGTATAATACAGGTGAACAACATGAACCCCTGATATGACGCACTGAACAGAATACACGTTCCCTTCTGTGATAGCCTTGCCAAAATTTACAACTTCAAAAATGTCTAGGTCATAAAAGACAAGAAAGACTGAGGAATAATTGCAAGTTGGAGGAGTCTGAGTTGGAAAAAACAATAAATGCAATGTGGGCTTCTGGATAGGGTCTGAGAACCGACAAAGGGTATTAGTGGAAATGTGATATGGGAATAAAGTCTGTTCTTTATTTAATATTATTATAATTGGTCATGCTACTATGGCTATGTAAGATGTTAACATTAAGGGAAATTAGGTTGAGAGCACATGGAACTCTTTGTACTGTTGCAACTTTTTAAAAAAGTCTAAAATTAAAATGGTTAAAAAAACTCAAACTATGTACATTCCATCCAAAGATGTAACTGGAAATAAGAAAGAGATTTATTATTTGCAGCGTTAACCATATGAGTGATTGTCAGTGGTCATTTTAAGTTTTAGAGGTCTTTGTATGAATACTGACACTGTAAAGTTTTAACATGTTTTTAAAAAGCCTCATTGATATGTACTCAAAAATTATTTTTGAATGGTTTTTGGTTGGAGTTCTCACTCTTTAAGTTATACTTTCTGGGTGTTGTCCCAAGTATTGTTAACTATGTCTGTAGTAGACTGTAGTACAAATAGTATTTTTATTTTTTGGTGTATGAACAAATAAAGTGCTTTTTGAGTATTTATACACATAAAAATAAGAAAACCCTTGATTATGCTATTATATCCTATGCTATATCAGATATTGATGCTGACACCAGAAATGACATTAATAGATACAAGTGACCAGAATATGAAAAGGAATTTTACCCAAGATTAAAGTAAACATTAACCTTATTTCAACCTTCACTTAAACATGAAGCTTAATTAAAGTCGTAAATTATCTTTGTAGATAACGGGAAACTTTGTCTCTGTCTTGAATTATTCACTTTCCTTTAAAGTATTTAAGTATTTTTTGGTCACAATATTTTATTTATTGCTATAAAAGTTTTTCAAATATCAATGTCTTTTACATTGCAGATCTAAATTTTCTAACAAAGTCATTTTTTGGCAGATTATGTCCAATTCACAATGTATACAAATTAATATATCTTTTAAAAATTATGGATTGCAGTTCCATCCATGCTGTCATGAAGGGTAGGAGCTCCTTCTTTCTTTCTGCTGCATAGTATTCCATTGTGTAAATGTACCACAGTTTTTTGATCCACTCATTTACTGATGGACACTTAGGCTGTTTCCAGCACTTGGCTATTGTAAACTGTGCTGCTATGAACATTGGGTTGCATAGTTTCTTTTGAATTGGTGTTTCAGGAACTGGAAAGCATTATTCTAAGTGAAATAAGCCAGGAGGTGAAAGACAAATACCATATGATCTCACTTTAAGTGGAACTTAATAAACAAAACAAAACAAGTAAGCAGAATAGAACCAGAGACATGGAAATTAAGAACAAACTGACAGTGACCAGAAGGAAGGGGAGAGGAGAAGAAGGATTGTCAAGGAACATATGGACACATGGACAAAGCCAAAAAGGGTAGGATTGAGGTTGGGAGGTGGGAAAATGGGGACAATTGTAACTGAACAACAATTAAAAAAAAAGAAGAAGAGACACCAAGAGAGCTTGCTCTCTCTGTTTTCCCACCATGTGAAGACACAGAAAGAAAGCTGTCATCCAGAAGCTAGGAAGGGAGCTCTCACTAGAAAATAACTATACTGGCACCTTGTTCTTGGACTTCTAGCATCTGGAACTGTGAGAAAATAAATTTCTGTTTAACTAAAAAAAAAAAAAAAGAGAGATTCATTTGGTCCAACCAAACACATTGTACATATAATTAAGGGAAGGAAGAGAAGAAGCAAGAAGATTTAAGGAAGAGGATGTGGAGGAACAGGGAGAATCTTCCTGTATTGTAAAACACCCAACAGCTTTATTTCATAACAATATGTAAGGCAGTATTAGAAATGCCATTTTATTTCTTAGTTCTCCTTAGTGAGAGATAGTTAGAGAGAACCAAATCCCGAGAAACTTCTGTGGAAAAGAAAATGCCACAAAGGGTGGTAATGCAGATATTGCAAATTGTGGTCTTAATTTCAATCACAATTTACATTGTTAAAAGCTGCATAATTTGTTTTATTTTATTGTATTTTTCCCATTACCATTTATTCACCTTATACCCTCTTCCACATGATGAAATATACAGAATTTTTCTGTTGTTGCTTGCTTTACAGACACAAATTATTTAATGTATTTACAAAACATAAAAATGTTTATAGAATTTTTTAAAATAAACACAAGTATAATGAGGTAATCAAAGTCACATGTAATCTGACTATCCAGCCATAACGACGTATCAGTTTGGACTCTTTTGATTGTAAATGGTAGAAACCTGATCTGAATCAGATAAGCACAGGAAGAAATGAATTTATTTAAAGATAGTGTATTGTTTTGCAGAAATAAAATTTTAGAAAAACTGCCCTTCATTCATAGAAGTAATGATTTGTTAGGAGGCTTGAATATACTACTCTCGGTATCCTCCCAATTAAATATCTTTCTGTTTGGAATAGTTGTTATTTGGTGTTTATTGCCAACAACTGAGAATACTGACTGAGACTGTCAGCTGCTAAAGCAGTAATTTTGAGGATGGGGAGCTGCTAAATGTGACGAACTTTAGGGTTTGCTCTGGTTTAGGACTTTGGCCAGCATATGAGTGCCTTGGGAATGGGTCATAGGACTTCTAGGAAGTTTCAGGGAGGTTAAAGTGAAAATGTGAGGACACCAAGGAGAGACGTTATCTACTTCACAATTTTGTCTGAAATGACCTGAAGTTCATAAACCAAGCAGAAATATTTGAGGAAGTTGAGCACAAAGGGGCAGAAAAAGCTGGGCAGAATCACAAACAGATGGTGTTGTGATATAATCTCTCAACTGGGGTTATGCACCTGAGTTCAACAGACCACTGGGCAAACGTCCAAATCCCAGCCTGATTAGGCTGTCCTTGATAATTAAGGCTAATTAAGCTGTCCTTTTGTGTAAATCCAATGTTGGAACATTCACTGTATCACAAATAAATCTTAATTTGGGGGATCATTTATGTAACAAATATTTTTTTATCATATAGGAGGTGAAATTATAATATTTACCTTTAAATATTAGTCTATACCTTAGGGTACATTTGAATTGAAAAGTATAGACTTTATCATCCTCTAAATATTACTAAAGATTGAAAATTCCAGTATATGCACATACACAGATACTGACTATAGTAAAATCTTTCCTTAATTTTTTTTTTTTCAGTATTTGAGAGCATTAAAGTTTTCACAAATTTAGGACTTAGGAAATAAGTTACAGAAAATTATAAAATCTTAAATTAAATGTGGCTTCAATTGCCTATACAGAATAAAAGGCCATTTAAAAATATATTTTTTTTGTTTTATTTCTGTTTTCTTCATTACATTATTTGAAGTTACTATGGAAAGTCTGTATTTAGAATAATTACATTTAAGTTTGAACTTTTTCTACTTTCCCACTCATATATATGTTTGTTTCCTATTTTTTATTAATAGAATGAATTGTTTTTATATGTGAATTAAATGTAGTTAGTATTTGCAACTCTGATTCTTACACACTGCTGTTTATCTTTGTGGGAAATGAAAACAACTTCATTAAACTGTATTTGTCATCAGATATATTAGAGGTAAAATTCTTCACATTAGGAAGAACGTATCTTTCTTATTCATGTTTAAGGCATATTAAATGTTGATCATAAGAACACACTCTGGGTGTGCAGCATTTCTACTGTAAGGAAGGGAAGCAGTTTATTTCAACTATTGCTTATATTTTTTGCCTGAGAAAAAAAATACTTGCATAATGTATTTAAATTATGTAGATCAATTATATCACCCATTAAATATAGACTGACTATTGCTGGCGCATTCCAGGATTGTGCAAGAAAGTTTTTGCTTACTTTTAAAATAACTACTTACTACCTTTCTTTTTTAATCTCTCATCTTTTTTCTTTTCTCTGAATAACTATTTGACACAAGAATCTATTATAGTAACTCAAATGGAACACCTTATAAAGACTCACATGTATAGAGAACAATTGGGCATGCATGCACAGGCTATAGTTTAATTCACACATGCAAATATTCTTTGATATAGCAAGCATATATTTATGGATTTTTTTGATAAATGGTTTGATATGCAAAAGTTTAAATTTTATCAGTCTTTCAGTATATTTGTTCCTTTTTTTTTTTTTGGTAAAATGTTCAGATATGTTTGAGCTTTTTCTTAGGTCTGCATTCAACTATCACCTAACTACTACTTATGGCAGCCTTACACTGAAACGGAATGTCTCCTGGAGTAATGCCTGGCTGTTGTACTTGATATTAGTTCGGCACCATTAATCAAACGATGCCTGCTACCTGCAGGGCACAGTGTCTGCTGTGGTATGTTTTTTAGGTGGTTCTTAGAAAACATTAAGGTACTTCTGAAGTTGTTAATGAGCTTACTGTTCACAAGAAACCCTTAATAACTGTTTTGATGACTACTTTCTCATAAAAACCTTTGGCAGTGAGTACTTTTAAAAAATTTTTATTAAATTTATTGGGGTGATATTTATTAATACAATTATATAGGGTTTAAGTATACCATTCTATGATACATCATCTGTATATTGCATTGTGAGTTCACCACCCAAAGTCAAATCTCCTTCTGTGACAGTGTATTTGACCTCTTTTACCCTTTTATGTCTCTCCACATTCCCCTCTCCCCTGGTAACCACCATAATGTTGTCTGTATCTAAGAGGATTTTTTTTTGGGGGGGGTCTGGCTTGTTCTTTTATTGCTTTTTATTTTATATCCCACATATGAGTGAAATCATGACTTTTCACATTTTCCATTTGACTTATTTAACTTAACCTGACATTCTCAAGATCCATTCTCGTGGTTGCAAATGGAGGCATTTCATCTTTTCTTACGTCTGAGTAGTATTCCATTGCATATGCATACCACATCTTTATCCTCTCTCTATCGAAGGACACTTCAATTGTTTCCATGTGTTGACCACTGTAAATAATGATATAGTGAACATAGGGTGCATATATCTTTTTGAATAAATGTTTTCACATTCTTTAGGTAGTTACTAATAAGACCATTTCTGGGTCACGTGGTTCCTATATTCTTAATTTTTTGAGGAATCTTCATACTGTTTCCATAGTGGCTGTACCAATTTACATTCCTACTAGCAATAAATAAGGGTTCCTTTTTCTCCACACCCTTTCCAATGCTTGTTATTACTTTCATTGTTGATAACAGCCTTTCCAACCGGTGTGAGATATTGTCTCTTCGTGATTTGAACTGATAAGAACAGATACTACACTGGATCTTAGCCAAAAGGCCAGGCGATTTTGATTTGCATTTCCTAATAGAGTAGTGAAATTGAGCATCTTTTCATACATCTGTTAGACATTTGTGTGTCTTCTTGGGACAAGTGTCTGTTCAGGTCCTCTGCCCGTTTTTTTAAATTGGATTGTTTGCTTTTTTTGTTGTTGGGTTGTCTAAATTTTTTGTATATTTTAAATATTAACCCCTTGCCAGATCTGTTGTTTGCAAATATTTTCTACCATTTGGTTGCTTTCCTTTTTGTTTTGTTGGTGGTTTCATTTGCTGTGCAGAAGCTTTTTAGTTTGATGTAGTTCCATTCATTTATTTTTGCTTTCATTTCCATTACCTTTGAAGTCAAAATTATAAAAGGCATTCAAATTGGGAATGAAGAAGTAAAATTGTCAGCTTTTGAAGATAACATAATTTTTCATACAGAAACTCTAAAGACTCTACCATAAATGAATACAGTAAAGTTGCAGAATACAGAATCGATGCAGAATAATCTATTGCATTCCTATGTATTCACAATGAAAGGAAATTTGAGAAAACAAAATGAAAAAGCAATTAATTTTGCAGTTGCAACAAAAAGAATAAAGCTTTTTGTTATAAATTTAAAGGATGTGAATGACTTATACACTGGAAACTGTAAGACATTAT
Source organism: Anoura caudifer (assembly GCA_004027475.1). Taxonomy (NCBI): domain Eukaryota; kingdom Metazoa; phylum Chordata; class Mammalia; order Chiroptera; family Phyllostomidae; genus Anoura; species Anoura caudifer. The sequence goes on from PVKU01001449.1 coordinate 197,867, forward strand.
TAAAACAAATTGAAGAAGATACAAAGAAATGTAAAGAAATTCTGTGTTCAAAATCTTACTGCAATTTTTAAAGAAATATCACAAAAATTATTAGATTTTTATGGAACCACAAAAAACCTTAAATAGCCAAAGCAATCCTGAGGGGGGTGGAAAGAAAGCCAAAAGTATCATAATTCCTGACTTCAAATTATACTCCGCAGCTACAATAATAATACAACATGGTACTGACAGAAAAACAGACACAATGGGAAAAGAAAACTTCTTTATTGAATGGTGCTAGGAAAATTGGAAAGCCACATGCAAAAGAATGAAACTAGACTGCTGTTTAAAATTGTATATAAAAATAACAAATGAATCAAAGATATAACATCTGAAACAATAAAATACTTAGAAAGAAACCTAAATAACTAAAGTTTGAGAACCTTGACGTTAGGCAGTGACTAATTTCTGTTAACTAATTTATTTCTCAAAGATGACAACAAAATATTGATACTATATATTTCTATCACATGATTTTTGTGTGAAAGGACTTTTTGTTAATGTCTATAATAGTTTTAAAGATTGTAAGAAATGAAAGAGTTGATCCAATTGCTTTAAAAGCATTATACATTTACTTTAAAGGTAAATATTTAGAATAGAAATAATAAAATTAAATGCTTATTGGCAGTCTGATTTTATTGTTGATTGGTACTCCGATCTTCCTGAAGAGGACAAATGAAAGAATTATACCAGACTAAGGGACTTCTTATTTGAATCTTTTCCAGTATCTAGATACAAGTGCATGAGTGTGTCCATGTGCACATCTATACACAGAGCCACTGACCCTACAGCTTATATGAATTCCATAGAATAATAGCTTTAATCTACATGCAAAGTGCTCACTTTGTTGATTGTGACATTTTTGTGTAACATTATAGGACAAAGATTAAATATGCTCTGAGATACTCTGTTCATTTTCTTCAAACTGGAGAATCAATAAAAATGAAAAAAATATTATGTATTATTTTATTTTAAATTTTACTTAAGTATTATTTAAACATCACATAACCTTGTCTCTATGATCTGTTAATAACTTTAGGGATTGATATATTTTAAAATCCTGGAGCAACCTGTTTATTATAGCATGACTGTTTTAATATGGTCAGACCAATTTTCTAAAACGTCTATGATGCCAATCTCAGCACCATCATAATCTTAGATGCATGCATAATAATTTTAAAGATACATTGATTATTAAACAGGCATACTAAAATGTACTAAATTGTTATTCAATGTGATTTTTTTTTGCAAGTGCACTCTAATAAGGCCAGATATATATCTCCATTTTTGTTATCTCTGGAGAACTCTTCTTTCTGTTTTCTTTTCTATGAATCTAGATAAAACTTTAGTCATTAATCAGAACTTTCCTTCATAAAGTCCAGATTTTCCTCTTTAGGAGGAAGGATATTTTACATGGGAGGTTTATATTCTTCTTTGTTCTCATTTTTTTGTGAGCTCTTACATAGGAAATAAGGATATGGTAGAATTTTGAATAGTACATCTGTGATTGTGTCAGGTATCTGAAAACATTCTCAAGTTTGGTTGGCCATGAAAATAATTATTTCAACTGAAAAACAAATCATTATTGAGATAATATAAGGAAATTTAAGATCTCACCTTGGCTGCATGGCTGAGTTGTTTGTGATATCTCATGTGTGGAAGTATTGCCAGTTTGATTCCCATTCTGGCCACATGTCTGAATTTTGGATTTGTTTCCTGGTTGGGTCAGGTACAGGAGGCAGTCAATCAGTGTATCACTCTCACATTTATCTCCCTCCCTCCCTCCCTGCTCCTTTCTCTCTCTCTCTAAAAATCAATGGAGATATGTCCTTGGGTGAGAATCAGAAAAGAAAATCAGGTATCTCAGTTACATGTAAATTTATTCTGGACCCATTTGGCATCTGAATTACTTGTAATATTGCAATTTTCTTACTCTATATGAACAAGACAAACCTAGTCTTTCTTTCATCCTATTTCATGAATAATATTTTTGACTGAAACATATTTCCCAATTTTTACAATAGATTTTGTGGAAAATCATGTTTATGAAAATAAGACATTGATAGTACTGCTAAGAACAAAGTGATTAGGCCAAATATTCACCTGCTATTTAGTAACCCTGTGCAAATCTCAGGCTTCTCCTGAGCAAAGACTTTCAAGTTTGTATTATTACTAAAAATTTATAGTCCAGTGATGTGGACAAATGGCTAAATTGAAGCCATTAAATTCATTCAGTTTGAGATCAGAGCCAATTAAACTCGAACCTCTAAAGGTGAAAGTCAAATATATTAAATCAATATATTATGAAGCCTCATGCAAGATGGTTCTAGGCCATTAAAATACGTTAAACATTGAAATATTAATAATTCATGAAACAAGGAAGTCCATAACATGTTCAGTTTCAGTATCTTTATCATCCGCACCCTCCAATAGATTCTACTGCATTTCAGTCATACAAATTTTAGCAAGTATTTGTAGATTGCCAGTGCTTTATAAATAAAAATATGCTTACATGTTGCCACATAAAACACTTCGAAGATTTGGAATAATTTCTTAAAATTATTAAACCTGCTTTGAGAGACCAATGCTATGGAGAAAAATTTTCAATTAGTTTTTCAGACCAAAGTGCCTAAAAAGAATTTGTGCTCTATTAGTACACTTCCTTCCACAATGAAAAGTACATAATATAAGTAGAAAAACCTGCTGATTAAATCGGTGGACACCCACACACATTGTGTAAATCAATGGGGTTAAGGATTTTAATCTTTTCTCTTCACTAGTGTATCCCATGTATATGGACTGTCTCTAGAACATTGTGGAGATTTAGTAGATATTTCTTAAATGAGGAAAATACCCAACAATGTAGAAAACACATAAATAGATATCTTGGACCTCCAAGTATTTTAATTAGATACCACTTGGGTTTTATCCCCACACATTTTTTTCTTCCTCTGACCTCTATCAAAAACTACAATCCAAGTTTTTATCAGATACTACATCACAAACCATATCACTATAATTTTGTTTGAAGTAACCAATAACTTTCATATCTTACAAAAAGTAAAAGTACAGGTATTACTAGGATTCTTGGCGGTACATATTTTAATAAATGGGTAAAAATAATATTTAGCATGTCTACATTTTTATAGAGATTTTTCCAGTTTTACTAGAATATTGATTTGTTTTGGTATTTAAATTAATTATTTAAACATGTTTCAGGAGGTAAAGAAAGTCTAAGATAAAATGTTGTAACAAAAAATATATTAAATAGTCTCACCCCAAAGCGCAAACCTAAATCTGATCAAATATGTAGATCCAATTAGCAATGTTTTAGGAAATACAAACAAAAGAAGAATGTCATGGAAATATCTTAAACAAAATCCAAAATTTTAGAATATGCTTTGATAAAGTGACTCAATTTCACCAACAGATAAATTGTGATGATGAGAAGACCTATACATTTTTTTAAAAATAAAACACCTTAACATCCAATCTTAATAAGGTTTTAGACAAACCTTAATGTGTTAAAATTGTCCATGTATGAAGACCTGTCCAGAAAAAATCCAGCCATTGTTAATATGAGAATCGTTTGTGTGACATTGATGTAACCTGGCAGACAAGGAGAATGGACTGGAATGTGCATGAATGAACAATGATGACTTCATGGCACTAGTCAGGAGGGGAAGTAGATACCATTGAGTGAGAATGTGTACTGTGTAGCTGTGACATTCAAAATGATTAAACAAGTAGAGCAATGAATCTGCATCAATTTTTTTGCATTAAGCTTGAACATTCCCCCATGGAAACTATTTGGATGATTCAGAAGGCTGCAGCTATGGGAAAATGGTGATTGGCAGCTTCACCACAACAATGCACCCACTCATGCATCACATCTAATGCAGAGTTTTTTGGTGAAACATCAAGTCACCCAGGTGACTCAACTCCCTACAGCCCAGATTTGGTGCCCTGAGACTTCTGTCTTTTCCAAAAAGTCAAATCACTTTTGAAAAGGAAGAGATTTCAGAAAATAAGATCAGGAAAATAATACCAGACAGCTGATGGCGATTGGGAGAAATGTGTGAGGTCCCAAGGTGCCTATTTTGAAGGGGACTGAGGTGTTATTATCCTATGTACAATGTTTCTTGTACCTTCTTCAATAAATATCTATAATTCATATTACATGATTGGATACCTTTAGGACAGACCTCATTGTATATTTCCTGTTTATTAAAAGTTCTTAAGGAATGACCACTAGCACCTAAAACCTCTAAGGATAGTTTAGAATTTTTCACCGTTTAAATATATTACTAATTTGAAATGCTTATGTTTTTACCCTTAAAAGTTTTCAAATATACTGGCATTTAAATATTCTAGGTTATATGGCAATGTGGATATCAAGGGTATTTATAGTTTGTGGTTTAGGTTTAAAAAGATAAGTGATATCATTTCTGAGAATGAATCCAAAATTTCATTGATATTTTATATTTCTTATCTAGGCAAACAAATAAAACACACATTTCAGTATTGGCTGAATTTAAATTTAGCCAACTTTAAATAAAACCTTTAACATAATTTTGCTAACAAATAAATATTCCCCCTTTTTACATTGTCACCATAGAAAATTATTACATCACATGAAAGATAACTGACAGGTAGGGTGCTCTTGTTAGATATAAACTGCAATGAATCATATGTCATCTGTCATATTCATCAAAACATTATGTCATTGTGATGATGTTTGATTCATGTTCTTCTGTAAGGTGAACAGTTAGACGAGAATAAATTTTGATTTAATAGGTGAATTAGTAAAAAGAGAATACACTACATATTTTATTAATGGTATTTATTTTCATTATGTTTAAACTTGGGTTCCTATTTCCTTTGTCATAAAAATAATTATTTTAGTGTTCATGATTAAAATAGCCCTATGTGAGGAAATACTTAACAAAAAATGTGATTTAAAAGAATTAAACAGTAGCTCAATTACTGTATTGCTCAAGGCTTATAGATACTAATTCAAGATTACATTTATTTGTAAACATGAACATAATAACATGCATTTTAATGTTTTTTAAAGTACGTTAGCATACATTTTTAAAGTTAAATGTAATGTAAGTAATATATTGAATAACAAAAATGAATAACATGGTTGAAATTCAGCACCTTATGCTTTCAAGTTTTATTGAAAGTCTTATTGAAAGTTTATTGTAATTGCCAGGTAGACAATAACAGAGTCTGCTTGACATTCAGTTTTCTGGAATAATTCAAGTTCAGATATAGTTTTACAACTGCAACTTTAATTTCCTTTTATTTTCTGGTATTTCACAAACTGACCATTGCACAGTAAAATTATTATATTAAATATTGCACATATAAAATTTGAGGCATTTTTCCAATTACAAATACAAGTACAAAAATTATGTGGAAGAAATCCATGGCCATATGAAAAACCCAAGTAGGGTTTTATTGTACTTTCTAAATTTATTTCCAAGTTGTTATCTTGAATTATACTTATTTTGCATTTTCTTTTCATTTCTAGCTCAAAAGTAGCATAGAAAGTAAAATTTTATTACTATTATAACATGAAATTTCAAACTATGTCAAATTTTTTATCCAGTCACCTTTTTTAACTTTATTTTTTCACATTTTACTTTATTTTTAATTTAAAAATCTTTTCAATTACAGTTTGCATTCAGTATTATTTTTACTAGTTTCAGGTGTATGACATAGTGGTTAGATAATTACATACTTTACAAAGTTTCCCCCTGACATTTCTAGTACCCACTTAGCACCATGCATAGTTATTACAATATTATTGACTGTATTTCATATGCTGTACTTTGCATCTCCATAACTATTTTGTAACTACCAATATATACTTCTCAGACTCTTCATTTTTTCACCCAGTCTGCCAGCCCCCATCTCACTTGGCAATCATCAGTCTGTTTTCTGTATCTATGAGTCTGTTTCTGTTTTGTTTTTTATATTGTTCTTTATATTTCACATGTAATTGAAATCATATGGTATTTATCTTTCTCTGACTGACTTATTTCACTTTGCATAATACCCTTTAGGTCCATCCATGCTGTCACAAATGGTAAGATTTTGTTCTTTTTTTATGACTGTTTATTATTTATATTTTTTATGTTTTTTTCTCTTTAAGAAGATCCTTTAACATTTATTTTTACACTGGTTTGGTGATGAACTCCTTTAGCACTTTCTGGTTTTGGGAAGCTCTTTATCTCTCTTTCTAGAATAGATGATAGCTTTGCTAGGTGTAGTAATCTTGGTTTCAGGTTCTTGCTTTCCATCATTTTGAATATTTCATGTCAGTGTTTTCTGGCCTGCAAAGATTCTGTTGGGAAATAAGTTGAAAGTTGCATTGGAGCTCTCTTGAAGGTAACCCCTTTTCTCTTGTGGCTTTTAAGATTCTCTCTTTGCTTTTAACCTTTTACACTTTAATTATGATGTGTCTTTGTGTGAATTTCTTTGGATTCATCTTATATGGGACTCTCTGTGCTTCCTGGACTTGTTTGTCTGTTTCCTTTACCAGGTAAGGGGCATTTTCTTTCATTAATTTTGCAAATACATTTTTAATTTCTTGCTCTTTCTTTTCTTCTCTGGCACCCCCATGATGTGAATGTTGGTAGGCTTGAAGTTGTTCCAGTGGATTCTTACGTTATCTTCACTTTTTGGATTTTTTTTTTCTGTTCTGATTAGTGTTTCTTGCTTCCTTATATTCCAAATTGATGATTTGATTCTCTGCTCATCTACTGTAGATTCCCTGTAATTTATTCATCATTTCAGTTAGTATATTTTTCATTTCCGACTGGTGATATTTTATGGTTCCCATGTCCTTTTTTATGCTGCTGAAGTGCTCACTAAGTTAGTTGAGCATCCTTATAACCATTGTTTCTACCTCTGTACCTGGTAATTTGCTTATCTCTATTTTATTTAGTTCTTTTTCTGGAGATTTCTCCTGTTCTTTCATTTTATACCTCTCTTTGTTTCTTTGTCTCCTCATTTTGGCTACATTCTGTGTATTAGGTAGAGCTGCTCTGTTTCCTCCACTTGGTAGAGTGGCCTTGTGCAGTAGATGTCTTATATGGCCCAGTGGCGCAGCCTCCTTGGTCACCTGAGCTGGGATCTGTAGGTGTGCCCCATGTGTGGTTTGTGAGCACTTTCCTCTTGCAATTGAGCCTTGATTCTTTTGGGTACATCAGTAGTAGTGATTGATATCTGGCCAATTAGCTGCAAAGAACGGATGTGACTAGACAGAACAGCTGCTGTGCAAGGGCTGACCATACCAAAGAGCAGTTGCTTCAACGAGGTTTTGATGACCACCATGTCTGACACTTGAGTCTGTCACTTGTGGTAGGCTCACACTCCAGCATGGCTGAAGCTGTCTACCAATTTCACTAGCTCTGGAGCCTACTGGAGGTTCAAGGTCAGCCATGGCCTGTGCCCCACCTGGGGCCACCTGAAACCAGCCACAGAGTGTTCCACAGATGGCTGCTGCTGGTGCTGGGTTTGGAAGTGCCCAGGAGTGGCCAACCTGCAGTCCAAGGACAGCTACCACTAGTCCCAAGCCTGGGGCCACTTAGCAAGGGGTAGGGGTTACCCAAAGGCCAGATACTGCTGGAGAGGCTTTAGAAAAGTCTGAAGCAAGAGGCAAGAGAGGCCATTTGTATGGAACATAAAGCTCAAACCATGTTAATTTAAAAATGAAATCCACTTAATTATGATAGGAATGACCCGAACACTAATAAAACAAGTGCATCAATAATTAGAATAGAGAATTTATTTAGTAATAACTAGTACTTCTTTGGGTTTATCAACAGAATTAGTCATAATAATTAAAATTCCATTTTGAAAAGTTTTCTAAAACCTTATTTTATAGCATTTATACAGAATTATAGATACTTGAATTAGAAAAGCCCATAGAATTCATCTAGAGAATGCTGTCAAAAAGAAATATGAGTCACAAAGGTGAATAATATGTATTATTCAAAATTTTTGTAGCTACATTAAAAAGGTAAAGGAAACATGTGTAAATAATTTTAGTGATTTGTTGTATCAAACCCAATATATAAACATATTTTTATTTCAACATATAATTGATATAAAATCCTAATGACATATTTTTATGTTTTTGAAAATCATTATATATTTTACATTTATAGAACATTTTAAATTGGAATAGCATGTCAAGTATTCAATAATCACTTGTTTCTATTGCCTGCTATGTTGGATGGCACAGATACACAGTACCCCACTACATGATCTTCAGGAGTGAAACTATTTATTTTAAAGTGAGCTGATGTGGAAGAAAGCTGTAGAGGTGATGTATTTAGATAGTTATTGGCTTCCAACAAAGACAACTGTGCTATTTGCATGCAAGCATAAACCCTTGAGACTGTAGCAGCTGAGTCCTGAGTCTCCTATTAACAAGCTGTATGACAATGGAATGTTCTATTTCTTCCCATTTGCTCAGTTTTATCAACATTAAAGTAGGAATAATGATAATTATTGCACAGAGTAGTTATTCATTGTATGTAAAGTTCTTAGAACAGTTCTTGGTATGTTAGAATTATTGTAGTAGTTCTGTTTTATTCACTTTACTATCTTTATGTAAATCTTGTAACTATTATCATTTACTTTCTACTGTTACAAAGTAGTTTGTAATAATTATTGATTGTAGAATGCATTTCAACACAGTAGGAGTTTCTTGAATCAGTATGTTATTGTTAAGTAAAATGTACGCATGTTCTTTGAACTTACTTGCAAGTTAGAGCAACTTATCTTTTTAGAACTGGATATTAAAATCTATAATAAATTGTTAAAATTTCAGATATTTCTGTTTATACTATTTATTCTAGTACCAAATTTAGCCAATTCTGTTTTTTTCATAGTATTTAAATAAAATTTCTGTATATTTTCATGTAGCAGTTTAGCTAATGCTGGACCAAACTCTTTATTGTTGTTCTTTTCCTTTTTAAGCTCTACTTACAATGCTACTTGACTTCATTTAGTCATTTTGAACATTTTCTCTGCACTCTTTATAATATGTCTATATTCCTCTGCTACTGAGTCAACCAAAACTGAATGCCATTTTAATGTGGTTCATCAGTATTATATAAGGAATGCTATCATCCATTTGTCCCAGAATGTCATAATTCTTTGCCTTCAGATCAAAGTAAGTGTAAACTTTTGTGCATTTCATTGAGACATTAGCCAGATCTTTTCAATGGATAACTAAGGTACTCTTAGAAGAGAAGAATGAAAATTAATAAGACCCAGGGAAAGATTTTAAAAGAAATGAAGTCTATTCAGCAGCTTATTCAGAATCTGTTTCTTGTGCTTTGGTTGGTGTGCCTCTGTGGATTGAGTGAACCAAAGGGTCACCGGATCACTTACCAGTTGGGGCACCTGCCTGGGTTGTGGGCCACATCCCCAGTAGAGGGAGCATGAGAGGCAACCACACATTGATGTTTCTCTCCCTCTCTTTCTCCCTCCTTCCTCCTCTCTCTAAAAATAAGTAAATAAATTTTTAATATGTTTTTTGTTTTATTTTTTAAAGAGAAACTTTAAGCCAAGAATTGGACGTTTCAAAAATCATTTGAGGCACATAGATATTTCTCTAAAGTTAATGGGAGTCAGGAAGTGAGGGAAAGTAAAAGATGAGAAAGATAAATGTAAGCATGACAATAAAATTTATCAATTACTCATGTGTAAAAGTATCAGGATACAGAAAATGTATCATATAAATTTGTTCTGTTTTTGTCTGAGAATGGTAGCTAAGCTAACTAAAAAATTGCATGCTAAGCTAAATTTATGAAGAAAGGTATTTTAAAGTGACATTTACTTTGGGAAAATTATCAACAGAAAGACAGGATGAAATGCTAATGCGGTCAAGAAACTGACCAGGTAAGGCAACCATAGGCATTAGGCCACTATCTATCATGGGTATTATTTTAGCTAATTGAAGAAAAGAATATTGTTTTTGTAATTCTTTGTGAGTCTGTTTGTGTATTAAATTCTATTGAATTAATTTGGACATATAATATCATATTAGAGCTCATAATTGCAGAAAATCTCATTTTTCTTTAACCAAATCTCCATATTCCAGTTCACAGTTATGCTTTAACAGTAGATAAATACTCCCAAGGAATAAGAGAACCAACTTTGTAACTGATTATCATTAAATTTTGGCATAGAAACACTGAAAAGTCATTGAATTAAAATTCCAATAATGATGATATTGTGTTTTTGACATTTGTATGCCAACATGTAAATGCCAAGGTATCATATTTTTCAAAATTCGGGCAACAAGTCTTTAGTCAAAATTTGTGTTTCTTCTGAATAGACATTACTCTGCTTAGACTTTAGAAAGTTGAGTGTATTGGCACTTTTTAATTTTTAGTCTGCACTTAAATACTGAATACACTGAAGCACATAATATAAAGCTATTTTAATGATTACACCTATAATTATACTCAAGGTCAAGTTAAGTAATATGTCAATCATATAACTTTAAAATTTAGGCAATATTAACATATACACTACTTAACTATTTTCTGTTCTCAAAGTTACATCAATAGAGGGAGATTTATTTTTTAACAAAAATAAATATGCAAGCTCATCATCTAATAACAATTATTAAGAATGGCATCAGGTACATGATGATTCTTTACTGATTTCAGTTTAAAAGTTAATTTACAATTTCACATTATATTTCAGAGTGAAATGTATTTTTAATGTGCTAAGGGAAAATGGATATTTATTAGTACTTCTTGTGGAAAAAAGAATTAGTAATCCATGCCATTCATATAAGGTTTTATATAAGAAGAAAATCATCATTATATATTCACTATAAATTTAAGAGTAATAATGACTTCTAACTTTTTCGATTATTAGCAACCAATTTGTATTTCTCCATAGCAGGAGAAAACTACTGCTTTTGTAGTGTTTTTTCTTCAATTCTATATAAAACTAATACATGGAACTATAGGTGGTTGTAGATATGTCTAAACTTTTAGAAAAGATGGTTTCCTAAGTAAACATACCAAATAGGCAATTTTGGTATTTGTGTTTATTAAATGATTTTTTCTCAATGCTTTATATTCCTTTATTTAATATGATGAATAGAATGTACATACTTTTTTCTTGATTATTTATGCAATTTTGTCAAAATATATTAGAGTATATAATTAATCTTAATATATAATCCACAGTTTCATACCAACATTGTATGGGTCTTGGAGGTAGCAAAGACAGCTATGAATTTCAATGAAAATAAGTTTCCTACACACAGGGTATAGAGTTTTTCTACTAATATTGGTTTGATAGTTCATGAATAAAAACAAAGTGACCCATGAAATTTAGAAATATAGGCATCATATCTGAATCAAAATTAATACTTAATTTTTTTCCAGTTTTGACCAGTAGAGCATTTTTTTTATTTTTTAAATTATATTATATTGATTATGCTATTACAGTTGTCCCACTTTTTCTCCTTTGCCCCCCACCACCCAGCACCCCCAACTCTCTCAGGTAATTCCCACACCTATGTTCATGTCCATGGGTCAGGTGTATAAATTATTTCACTACTATATTTCCTATACTGTACTTTACATACCCATGGCTATCTGTAACATCCAGTTTGTACTTCTCTATTCCCTCACCTCTTCACCCTTTCCCACATATTCCCCTCCCATCTGGCAATCATGAAAAGGATCTCCTTATTCACAGTTCTGTCCCTGTTCTTCTTGTTTGATTAGTTTGTTTTTTAGATTAGGTTGTTCATAGATATGTTTTTATTGCCATTTTATTGTTCATAGTTATGAACTTCTCTTATTCTTATGTAAGTATGTTTAACATTTCATATAATGATGGCCTGGTGATGATAAACTCCTTTAGGTTTTTTTTTTTTTTTTTTTTTTTGTCTTGGAAGTCTTTTATCTGACCTTTGATTCTAAATGATAGTGATAGTTTTGGTGGGTAGAACAATCTTGGCTGTAGGTTCCTACTTTTCATGACTTGGAAAATTTCTTGGCAATCCTTTCTATCCTGCAGAGTTTCTTTTGAAAAATGAGACAATAGTCTTATTGGAACTCCCCTGTAGGTAACTAACTGCTTTTCTCTTGCTGCTTTTAAGATTCTCTCTTTATCTTTAAAATTTTTCATTTTAGTTATTATGTGTCTTGGTGTGGTCCTCTTTGCTTCCACCTTGTTTGCAACTTTCTGTGCTTCCTGGACCTGAATGTTTATTCACCAAATTAGGGAGATTATCTCTCATATGTTTTCAAATAGATTTCCAATTTCTTGTTCTTTCTTTTCTCCTTCTAGCACCCCTATCATGAGAATGTTGGAATACTTGAAATTGTCCCCTAAATATCTTACACTATTCTCATATTTCTGAATTATTTTTAAAATATTCTTATTGTTATTCTATTACAGTCATCTCAATTATTCCTGCTTTGCTCTCCTACACCCAGTCCCTCCCTCATTCCCACAGTCAGTCCCCGCACTGTTGTCTATGCCCATGTGTCATTCACACATGTTCTTTAGTCTCTTCCTCTTTATTCTACCAATATGCCCCTCCCATCTACCTTCTGGTTGCTCATACTGTTCCATGTTTCCATGACTCTGGTTCTATTGTGCTCATTAATTTGTTTTTGTTTATTAGATTTCTCCACTTAGCATAATATTCTCCAGTTCCATTCACGTGTCATGAAAGGTAGGAGTTCTTTCTTTCTTTCCACAGTGTAGTATTCCATTGTGTAAATGTACCATAGTTTTTTGACCCACTCATTTACTAATTGGCATTTAAGCTGTTTCCAGCACTTGGATATTGTAAATAACCCTGCTATGAACATAAGAGTATATAGGTTCTTTTGAATTGGTGTTTCAGGATCCTTAGGGTATAATCCCAGCAGTGGAACCACTGGGTCAAAAGGAAGTTCCATTTTTAGTTTTTTGATAAAGTTTCATACTGTTTTCCACAGTGGCTGTATATCTTTACAGATCACAATGGCTTGAAACTAGAAAGCAAACTCAAGGAAAAAAACCTCAAAAACATTCAAATACAAGGAGACTGAACAACTTGTTATTAAATATGGGATGTGTAAACAATGAAATCAAGGAAGAAATAAAAAAAATTTTCTGAAAACAAATGAAAATGAACACCCAGCTGAACACAACTTATGGGAAAAAGCAAAAGCAGTCTTGAGAGGAAAGTTCATAGAAATAAAAGTCTACCTAACAGAGATATAAAAATCTCAAATAAACAACCTAAATCTACATCTATAGGAACTACAGGAACAGCAACAAATAAAGCCCAGACCAAGAAAAAGGAAGGAAATAATCAAGATCAGAACAGAATTAAATGACATAGAGTCTAAAATAACAATTCAAAGAATGTATAAATCAGGAGTTGGTTCATTGATGAGATAAACAAAATCAACAAACATTTAACCAGACTCATCAAGAAAAAAAAAAAGGAATAAAATCAGAATTGAAAGAAGTTATAAGCGATACCACAGAAATACAAAAGTTTGTAAGAAATTACTACTACAAAAAAAAAACTGTATGCCAAAAGATTGGACACCCTGGGTGAAATGGACAAATTTGTAGAAATATGTTTCCAAAACTGAATCAATAAGAAGCAGAAAGCCTGAATAGATTGATAACAGCTAGTGAAACTGAAGCAGTGCTCAAGAAACTCCTGGTACACAAAAACCCTGGACCAGATGGCTTCACAGGCAAACTTTACCAAACATTTAGAGAAGAACAAATTCTATACTCAAAATATTCCAAAAAATTCAAGAAGAGGTAAGACTCACAAACTTTTTTTTTTTTTTGAGTCCAGTATTATTCTAATTCCAAAACTAGGTAAAGGCACAACAAAGAAAGAAAACTACAGGACAATATTTCTGATGAACATAGATACTAAAATCCTCAACAAAGTATTGGCAATCCAGATCCAGCAATACATTAAAAAGATCAATTGGGATTCATCCAAGGGATGCAAAGATGGTACAATATTTGCAAATCAATAAACATAATACACCACTTAAACAAAATGAAAGACAAAAATCACATGATCCTATGAATAGAAGTTAAAAAAGCATTTGATAAAATCTAGCATCTATTTATGACGAAAACACTCAGTAACATGGGAATAGAGAGCGTACCTCAACATAATAAAAGCAATATATGAGAAACTTACAGCCAACATTATACTCTTGGGGAAAAAAAATAAAAGCTTTCCCCTTAAGATCAGGAACAAGACAAGGGTGTCCACTTCCACCATTTTTATTCAACATAGTATTAAAAATTCTAGCCACAGCAACTGGACAAGAAAAAGAAGTAAAAGGCATACAAATTGGAAAGGAGAAAGTAAAACTGTCATTATTTGCATATGACATGATAGTGTCCATAGATAACCCTACAGACTCCTCCAAAAAGTTACTCAACCTAGTAAACAAATTTGGCGAAATAGATACTAAGTTAATATTCAGAAATCAAAGGTATTTTTGTACATCAACAGCGAAATATCAGAAAAAGAAACTAGGAAAAAATCTCAATTACTATAGCAACAAGAAAGGTAACCAAGGAGGTAAAAGACCTATACTCGAGAAACTCCAAAACATGAAGAAAGAAATTAAGGCAGATACAAGTAAGTGGAAGTATATTCTGTGTTTATGGATTGGAAGAGTTAACATCATTAAAATGTCCATACTACCTAAAGCAATCTACAGATTCAATGCAATCCCTATTAAATACCAATGGCATATATCTAGGACAAATATTTCAAAATTTTACATGGACCAAAGATGCCCCCATATAGCCACAGCAATCTTGAGAAAAAAGGACAAAGTAGGAGGGAATACAATGTCTGATATCAAAAGTATATTACAAGGCCACTGTACTCGAAACAGTCTGGTACTGGAATAAGAATAGACACATAGATCAATGGAACAGAATAGAGAACCCAGAAATAAACCCATGTTTCTATGGTCAATTAATATTTGCCAAAGCAGCCAGGAGTATAAAGCGGAGTAAAAACAGCCTCACCAATAAATAGTGTTAGAATATCTGGACAAGTGTATGCAAAAAATGAAACTGGACCACCAAATTACATCATACACCAGAATAAACTCAAGATGAATAAAAAACTTAAATATAAATCATGACACCAGAAATATTCTAGAGGGAAACATAGGCTGGAAAATTTCAGATACCCCAAGCAATAATATTTTTGCTTACATGTTTCCTAGGACATAGGAGATAAAGTAAAAAATAAACAAATGGGATACCTTCAAGTAAAAATTTTCTGCATAGGAAAAGAAACATCATCAAAATTAAAAGGGATCCAATCATATGGGAAAACACTTTTGCCAATGATACTTTAGGCAAGGGTTTGCTCTCCAAAATGTATAAAGAACTTATATGACTCGATACCAGGAAGACAAGCAACACAATTTAAAAATGGGCAAAGGACCTGAACAGACACTTCTCCAAGGACATACAGAGGGTCCATGGCCATATGAAAAGATGCTTAAGGTCACTAACCATCAAAGTAAAATGCAAATTAAAACTATAATGAGATGTCACCTCACACCTATCAGAATGTTCATCATTAATAAATCAACAAATAAAAGCTGATGAGGATGTAGAGAAAAGGGAATCCTAGTGCACTGTTGGTGGGAATGCAAAATAAATACTTTTAAAACTGTGCTAAGTACTTAAGAATTTAATTATTGTTTCACAACAAATGCGGTTGTTTTCTAAAGCATTCTAGAAATGAGTTTATAGTGATTTGTATAGTTTACTGAAATAATACATCATAGTTGTTTTATACTACTATGGTAATTTGCAAAGTTTGAAAAAAAATGTCATTATGAAAAGATATTAGTTCTTTCTTCTTTGTAGATACAAATATACCACTAGTATTTTTGCTTCAGGAGTGAATGAAATATTATTTTTATCTGTCTATACTAGCTTTTATTTATTAGCCACATGGTCAGACAGAATATAACAATATTTTTTCAGGTATATTTAACATTGCTTAAACTGTGTAATAATGAAATAAATTTGTGATTATCTTTGAAATAATAACTCAAAACAAAACTAACTTTAAAAATATAACATTTATAAGTTATCAAACAGGGCTATTAAGAAGTCTGTTCACAGAGTTCTATGAATACATACCACATGGCCTTGCATATATAGAAATATCTATGGAGTATTTTCATGAACTCATACATGCATACTTTTTTTTTGCAAGGAAATGAACTTAATTACAATTGAAAAATTGTTGCAGCTTTTCTGTGGAAAGTTGGCATCTCATGTTCTTTGCATGGAGATAAAATTGGGTTGCTGATATGAGGAAGAAATGGGGAAACTTGTATTATCAAAACTATTATATAAACATGATTTAAATATATTTTGAAGTAAATGGTCTTTACACACACATAGAAGTACATGCCAACATAAACATTAATATACTTATAATACACTTCTGAGAAATGGATAATGTCAGTGCTGACTGCTACAGGTAACTAAAAGTCTAACTAAAATGTCTGCCACCGCTGTTAGTCCTTGACACCCTAAAACTACAAACAAAACTAGCCGCAAACATTTTTTGAACATATAAATGAGTATATTTACAATTTACATGCACCTATTTTAAGCAGTGTATGGTTTTCAATTGTGTTGTTTATCTTAAATGTGTAAAAGTATACCTTATTCAATAATTAAATGTTGAAATTAATAAGTATTTTAGTTCTATTTTATTCTACATTTTCTTAACCATTTGATTACAATATTTATAATAACTTTAGCCCATGACATTATAACCCCAGGCGGACAGAATGGAATTTTATCCTAAACTATATCTAACCCTGCGTGCTTTGGCAGTAGATAATGATCACAGATGTACCTCATTTTGAGTTTTAATCTAATTTCATCTGATCAGTACTTGATTAAAACCTCCTTTTTTTCTGTTATTTCTCAAAATGATCTGTAAGTATGAACTGTCTTATTACTTCCCTTACTTTCTAAATATATTTATGTTATTATATAAGGCTATTGTGAAGTTCAGTTGGCAATGAGTATAACATGCAGTGCACTGTATGACAGTAAATAGTAACTATTTTTCTTAAAGATTATTTATTTTATTTTTAGAGAGGGGAAGGGAAAGAGAAAGAAAGGGAGAGAAAGAAAGAAAGAAACAATGTGTGGTTGCCTCTCACGCACCCTACCCTGGGGACCTGGCCTGCAACCCAGGCATGTGCCCTGACTGGGAGTCAAACTGGGGACCTTTTGTTTCAAAGGCTGACACTCAATCCACTGAGCAACACCAGCCAGGGCAGTAAATAGTAACTGTTGTTATTGTTGTTGTTGTTGTCATCATCATCATCATCATTATTATTTACTTCAGTTAGTCTGAAGCTTAATGGAAGCAAGTCAGCTATAAATCTCTAATCTCTAACATTCTTATCTCTATGTTAAGTAGATACAACCCAGTTGTTGCATTTTTTCATGTACTCTTTTTCTTCTTAGTTTCAAAACTTGTAATGACTTTTTGTAGAAGTGGAATATAAATAATAGTAATTTTTATTACACCAACATTAACACAAACCCTCTGGCATACTTATGCAGAAAACAAAAGTTTCAGGCAGACCAGTTCATGTATAGAAACACATGATTAATACCAGCAAGAAAATTAGAGTTGCTTAAGTCCATATAGTTAAGCTACAATCTTTCACAATTCAGATAATTCAAACACCTTACATACATGTCAGCATTGTGTAACCAACTTATCATGGATATGGCATCTATAAAAATTGAAAGTAAAATAAGTCTGTTTTCTTAGCAGTAATTTCCCAAAATCTCTAACAAGTCTGATTTTCAAAGGAGCTTCTATTTAACTGAATTATTTTAAGTGGAGACATTTGGTGTTAAATGTTGAGTTTCTGAATACAAAATGCCTTTTAAATAAAATGACCTCCTACCCTTTGTTTGCTACGGCAGAAAATAGTTTCTTAAAAGACTGAACACAATTGTGATTTGATATTTGTACATTGTAGCAAAAAATCTCTAATGTTTTATGATTACTTAAGTTCTATCATTGGCCATCATGCCATCTTACTATTAATAGAAATGGTGTGTTCCTAGTATGATAATTAAAGGACTTCAATTTTGTAAGATAATGCATCAGTGATGTATTCCATTATAATCTGTGCATCTTAAGTTTGTCAGATTCAAGAATTTTGCCTTGTTACTAATGGATATAATATTTATTATATCTTTTAATATTTAAAAGGACCATGCTTTTAGCAATGCTTGCCAAAGGGTATGGGTGGATGGGCAGAACTAAATTAAAAGTTATACAAAGGCACTTAATCTGTACATAATTGTTAAAATGAGTAGATAATTAAATAGTTTTAATTTCCTATACTTTTATAGCATAAAAAATACTTACAAAATATTTAGTCATTTATTTTCCAACAAATGATTGTGGAGCAACTATATTTGGTAGGCACAGGGCTATTAAAATGAGCATGATAAGCTCTCTCTTAAAAAAGATGTTATGATCAAATTGATAAAACAGATAAAGGGATGATTTTAATAAGTTTTCCATCACAATGTTTAACACGTAAATAACAAATGCTTCTATGTTGAAGAATGAATGCATAATGAGCAGAGTGTAATTTAGTGCTACTGAATAAAGTGCTATTCTTAGTCTACTACTATTACTACTACTATTAATACTACCACTGCCTCTAACAAGTATCCAACTAAGGCTAACCCCAGGCTTTATTGAAGGGTTACAATCCATAGGGCAGCATGCTGCTTCATTTATTTTTTATGTATGAAATAGGGACAGGACCAGTTATATAATTTGCAGGTCCCAACATAAAATGAAGATGTGGAGCTTTTTATCCAAAAACACTTAATAATTTCAAGATAGCAAAAGCTGAATATTAAATCAAGATCCTGTAAATGCATGTCCTGTGTAACTGTTTAAGTCACATGTCCATGAAGCCATAGGAGCTATAGTTATCCCCATTTTAAAGAAATAACGTATGAATTTATTGCGGATGCTTGCTCAGGTATTTTTCTAAATTTTTGAAGAGTATTGCTTTATGAGATGTTCTGAGAGTATACAATACTTTAAAATGGGCCAGATTCAATTCAAGAACCAGTTCAGAAGCTGTTACTTTCATCTGGGTTGGTGATTGTCTAATCAGCTGTTATGAAAACTTGGATTTAGAAGGTCAATGTCTAAGCACTTGAGCACTGCCTTTCAACAATGAGGCCAGGAAACCCCACAACCTACTTTTCCAACACCATTCCAGGGTTTTTGATTTACACCATATTCAGCCTGAGCCTACTACTCACCTTGAAGTGTCTGGGGAGAATTGTCACAAAATCATCAAAAATGTTCTTAATCAATTCAATAAAAAGGGAAGAAAGTGTTTTCTGTAGCATAGTATTTGAATACTGCTCAAAGATAGAAAGCTACCATTATCATCAGACTTTTGATACTGAGACTTCATCTTGGGACAACCTGTACTTGTGAGGTGTTTAATTCAAACGTGCCCCTTATCTACTGCTCCAGTCAAAACAAAATCTCTTTAAGTGTCCTTATCCTCACCATTGTTGATGCACTGCTTTGTGTTACATCTTCCCAAAATCACTTCTTTTTTAAAAATTTAATTTATTTTTAATTTATTATTATTTTTTATTTTAATTGTTGTTCAAGTACAGTTTTCTGCATTTTACCCCATCCCAGCCCACCCACCCACCCCTCCCCACCTCCCTCCTGTTTCTGTCCCCCCATTGTTACTGTCCATGTGTCCTTTATACTTGTTCCTGCAAACCCTTTCCCATTTCCCCTGAAATTCCCTCCCCTCTACCCTCTGGTCACTGTCAGCCTGTTCTTTATTTCACTGTCTTTGGTTATATTTTGCTTGTTTGTTTGTTTGTTTGTTTTGTTGATTAGGTTCCTGTTAAAGGTGAGATCATATGGTATCTGTCTTTCACCACCTGGCCTATTTCGCTTAGCATAATGCATTCCAGTTCCATCCATGTTGTCTCAAAGGGTAGGAGCTCCTTATGCCTTTTGACCCAGCAATTCCAAAATCACTTCTTTAATTGCAGATTTCCTTCAAAACCCTTTATATTTTATTTTCTTGAAACTTTCTTCCATTTAAAATACATCACCTGGATTTTTGGCTAAATCCAGGTGATTAAGCATAGCTTCCTACATACGAAGAAAACACTAAAATGACTGAACTAGATTTTAAAGTAGTACAAATTCACAAAGATGAAGAAGAGAAGAAAGATTTAAAGACAAGAACTGTTAAAACATACAAGTTAATAAATTATGAAAAAAGAAAAAAGTGAGAGATGATTGGTAAATGACATTACGGTACAAATTAAAATGAAACCTGAATTTGGCAAGGAGGATGCCCATGTGGACAGTCAATCTCTCACTCAGAACCTGCACCTGTGTATGGAATGGAGATGCAAAGAACTTCAGAGTGTGGGAGTGAGGAGAGGTACTGAAAGATAAAGGGTCTGTTGAGAACCAACCTTACCTCCATGCACCTGTATAAAGGAGATTTTGTACTCTTGAGACATTAAATCGGAGAGACATTGGTGCTCTCAGAACCCACTGACAGCATCATAAAGTGGGTGCAGTAAAGTGGAAAGATTTAGTGAAATTCTATACATTAAAAATGTGGGCAAACAGTTGCCACATATTAAGCTCCCAGTACACTAGTGTATACAGGCTTATATCCCCAGGCAGAAGGTTGCTAGTCTCTCTCTTCTCTGGAGTCTATTACGCACCAAGAGAAAGATTTATAAGCATTGATATTTTGATGTCCCCAGCCAGTCTTTCTCCACTCAATCTCATTCACTCACACTGCCTATGCAGGCTCTCAGAGCTTCACAGATGGCTTAGTAATGCCTCATTGTATATTATGAAAGAATAGCCAATAATTCTAACATATATGAGGGAGTCTACATCAAACAAAAGTGAACATGAAAAGAACTGATATATTACAGAGAATAATAAAATGTTTTTAATTCTTAAAACAGGAACAGTGATAAAGAAACAATCAGACATAGGAAAGTGATTTTGAAATCTGAAATTTATTAGCTGAATACAAGTTGTATAGACATTAGTGGAAAGACATTATGGGGCATCACTAAGAAAACAGAATGAAACAGACAGGGAGGTAAAAATAATAAGAAATTATAGGAAATCTTGAGGGTCAATATTGGGAATCTAAAAATCCTCTGGGGAAACTGAAAGCTGACTGGGGAGGAAATTATAAGAGAAATGATTTTTTTTTTAATTTCTAGAATTGAGAGACATGGAATGGCTAGTTCCAAGTGCTCACTGAGAACATGGACAAATTTGAGAATGACCCATATTTGGATATAATTGCCACACAATTTTGAAACAACTGCAAAATATTAATTATCTTAAACACTGAGAATGAGAGAGTGAGAGAGTTTATGCCAAGAGAATTATGATCAATAATAGTGTTAACTTATCAAAGCAGCCCAGAAAGTTGAAAGGTAATGAAAATTCTTCAAAATATAAAGCACATTAATTTCCAACATAATAGTTTACAAATTTCTCATATTGTCCATCAAGTATGAGCATAGAATAAGGAATTTCTATAAATACAGCTCTGAAAAATGTTGCCTCTTACATTTTCTTTTTCAGAAAGGTACTGAAGTTACATTGCACTACACACACACATACACAAAACAATAAAACAAGAAGAAACAATAAATTCTTTAAATGGTAGAAAATCTCTCATACAGTGGGTCTGGATATCAATCAGTAGAGCTTGGAGCTAGAGAATGAGGCTCAGGAGAAGGTATATCTCCCCACTATGACCACACCAAAAAACAAAAGACAAAATCTTTTACATCATGCATATGCCTCACGTGTCTAACAAGGGTTTTGCAATTTCTTTAAAAAACTTTGATATAAAATACCAGTTAGTAGCTAGAAAGTCAAGCAACTGAATGCAACAGCAAAAGTGTTCAGAAGAAAAATGTTGAACCAAACAAATATTACCTTTGAGGCTTACCTGACTATTTAGACCTTTTCTTTAGTGTCTATGGAATTTATTGGGGTGACATTGGTTAATAAGATTATATAGGTGTCCGGTGTACAATTCCGTACTGCATCATCTGTATATCATATAATCTTAGTTCTTATTTTCACTACCATCAGTGCTTAGCTCTTCTCTATTCTCCACAATTGTGTTCTGTAGTCTCCTAATTTAATATCACTTTCTATTGTACTCTCTAGTTTGCATTTAGAATTATTTATAAAAATGAATTTATAAACTGGTTAAATTACTCAGAGAGGAAATAGTTCCACATAACGTGTTAATTAACACATGTGAGTGTTTAGCTTAAATGAAGGGATTAACTTAGAAAATAAGTTGGGAGAGAAGACAATGAAAACTTACATGATTCTTTCATGCATTTTCACTTCATTCTATAAGAAACTGTTTGATATACCAGGTGTGGGAATGGTGAACAGGTGGGAAAGCAGATCTTAGGAAAGCTAAACTGTTTGTAATATAAAACTCAAAATTTATTTAAGGATACCAATTTGGTGACTCTTAGAATAGGTTAAAAGGAAAATGACACAGACTTCAGTTAATATGAGACCAGTGGAAATACTAAAAAAAGGAAAATGAAACATTTGAGAATGAAAGAAAATTTTGGATATTGTGATAAATTGGATATGTGGTATGATGGAGAGAAAGGGATTAGTTATTCTCTTGTGAGGTGTTAAGGAAAAGTTTTTCTCTATGAAAAAACCAAACTGTTCATTTTCTAAAAGGAGGAAAGGCACAAAACTGTGCATGTGCCAGTATCCAGTTCAGATTCTGTTAGCGTCCAGGTACCTGCTGCACTACCTAGTCCTGATGTGTCAATAGGAAGAAAATATAAATATAACACTGATGAGAACCAACTATTCATTTATTCACTCATTTATTAATTCACTGAGTAATTAATTGATGATTGTAAGATAATGGGAAATTATTTGAAAAATAATAAAAATAGGATGTATACAAAGTTGTGGATGGATATATCAAACAAATAAAACTCATAAGCAGGGTTCTCTTAGGAGCTAGTAATACCTCATCACTAGGAATCAATTATTCTTTTGGCCAAATTTATCTAAGGAAATTGTTGCAGTCTTGGTCTAGATCGTACTTAGATTTTGCTTTTTTTTCAGCTGAGACTCTAGTCTGAGTTCCAAAGTGTTCTTTTATGACCGAGTCTATCTAAGAGCTCTTATTTCCTTGTCTTGGGCACTTCTTGCAATGATTATCTTGATGCCACATATACCTTCCCTCACATATAATAGAGTACATAATTAATCAATTCCTATAGTTCTCCACCAATGCTATTTTTCAGATGCCTATCTATAGTTCCTCAAATATCTTCTTTCTCTAAATAAATTTTTACTTCCATTTCTCTTTGGAACACTTTTTTTTTTGCCTCTGTGTTTGTTCCTGTACTCCACTATGGGCTTAAATGGTAATTTTCTTTGGATAGATGTTAAAAGTAATTTCTTCATCATAGAGAAGCCAGTGATGACATTGTGGTTCCTAAAGAATATGTCATTTGTTTTCTTTGTTTTCATTGGTTATTGCTTTTCAGTTTATATATTGGAAGCTCCAATATATGCAAGTGATGTCATGTCAACTCTACCTGAGTAACAGAGTTCTTACTACATTCTAATTAAAACTTTGTCTCCTTATTATACTTCTTCACATAAATATCTTTTAGACTCTTCTATGATGTTTCCTTCCTAACATTTACCATTTCTCAAAAAACTAAATATTTTCCCTCCATTTCCTTCTCTGTCTCTTAGTAAATATTGTGAAAACTTCAGCCTAGCTGGAAGGAGTTTAAATGTTTATATTAAGACATGTTAATCCTTATAAAACATGGTTTTGTTTGTTTTTGTTAATTGAATTATATTTTGATCTATTTTCCTTATGATTTGTAATATGTTAATATTTTCTAACAGTGTATAATATACCTACCACTCATGACAATTTTTCTTATATTCTAATTTGTCTTTTCAATTGTAAAATTTATACTTTATAAACTAAAATATACTTTTTAATGATAATTGAGAGATCCATTTTCTCACTAGCATGGAACAGTTATCGTTAACATTAGTGATATTATTACTTTATGAATTTATTATTTAAAAATGTTGCTTTTGTCTAAACTACAGAAAATTAATACTATCTTTTTCTGGCTTCTCTTTGGGTTTATTTTTTCTTTCCTTCACTTTTTTTGAAGTATTGCTTAGGTTTTTAAATCTTTTTAAAAAATATTTTATTTATTTTTTAGAGAGGGAAAGGTAGGAAGAAAGAGAGGGAGAGAAGCATCAACAGGTGGTTGACCCTCATGTGCCCCCTACTGGGGCCCTGGCCCACAACCCAGGTGTGTGCCCAGACTGGGAATCAAACCAGCTACCCTTTGGTTCAGAGGCCCATGCCCAATGCAATGAGCTACATCAGCCAGGGCAAGTTTTTAAATCTTAACAATATGGGTGGTGGCCAAATAACTGAGAAGGTAATATTTTTTGGTTATTATCTATAATTCTTACATCCCAAGGTAGAGCAGGCCACCTAGAAGCAGCCTCAGTGTAGGTTTTGAGCTGAAGTAAGAAAAGTTAAAATACCTCTCTGGGTTAGGATTTGCCTCCAGACAATATATTTTCTTGGCATCCGTAGATCTCACTGTTGAAACAAGGAAGAGGTTCTCCCAAGAGGCAGAGAAAACAAACACTTTGAGAGGATTGAAAAGATCCTCTCAGGAAGATCCTCTTCCTGATTGAAAGAGTGGGGTAGCATATCCCAGCATCTGTGGTGCTGTGACTTAGATCTCAGCAGACAATTGACAGATGTATTTTTGTACTTCATTTTGTTGTAATTGTAACAAAATGTACTAAACTTCACACTATATTTCTGAGGGTGTAGATTTTAATTTTTTTCTGTAACTGATTTGCAGTGGAACCTCAGGCAGTGACATATCTCAGTTCACCATCTTTGTTTCCTTGATAATTCACAGAAATGACAAATTATGGAAAGTGAATATACTTGGCTGAAAAAGTGCATTATTTAGCACAGTCATTTCTATAAGAAAAGCAAAAAACATGTATTTTAAACATAACAAATTACCTGTTAGCAGAATTCACTTATTTCCTAATTTGATAGAAATAATATAAATGTATGAGGAAAAATGTGAAATATGGCTTCAGTAAGAAAATTTCCTTTGCCAATAAGAAATGAGAATGAAAAACCTGGGGAGGAAAAGTGGGAAATAAATGAAGAAATCAAGATTCAAAGTATAATTCATTTTTTGGTCATGTGCTAAATGTTTTCACATATGCTGATTTATTCAGTTTTCAAAAATACACTATGCGATTGATACATGCGTTTGTGTGGCCCGACAGACCTCAGTCCTTGCTAATGCTTCCTAAGCAAGAAAATAAAGATAACAGTTTCTGCTGTGTACATCAGTTATGTTTTCACACTTTTTTATTCCAGAATATGGCAAAAGGGAAAAATCAGGTGACAAATTGCTAATTATTGAGTAATTGAGTCAGTCTGTTTAGAAGCTTTTAAGATACATGAATTCATTATTCTAAGTTATATTGTAACCAAGGGAAGGGGACAATTGAACAATTTTCAAGACAGTTAAATTTATTATAAGTAGCTACCAAGTATTTAAAAGTATCTTAAAAATGAAACCCCTAGAAAATTGGGATCATTTCATTTATTTTACATGTTAAAATTTGCATGGTGGTAAAAGATTAAATACATTTACATGTAATTTGGCCTAGATTTCAGACAGTCTTTTTTTTCTTTTGCTGATTTGGAACACCTGGAAGAAGCAACATTTTAGTCTTTATATAATTGATTCATATTTAACAGAGCCTTTAAATTACATGCATTAAATTATGAGAGTTTTATCTTGGGGTCCCTCAGCTTGTCTTTGCAAATCCACATTGAATCATTCTGGATGGACATGGCATTTGAAGAACTATTTTCATGGCCATGTATGTTAAAATTAGTTTGAACTCAGTGGACAACATGTTCATATTAAGATTCAATCAGGTATGAATGTTAACTACACAATTTAGATCTGTGGACAATATCACCAAAACCATATGTCTTTTGTCTAAAGAAATATGCATTTGGGATATGCAGAGTGTTGTGAAATTGCCAAGTGGGAGACACCAGCATCTGTCCCTTGAAAAAGTTGAATAATTACACAGTGGTCCATGAACAGAAGCAACCTGGGAGAGCCCTGGGGTCCATGTAAGAAACTTGAGCCATGCAGTCAAACAAACAATTCAACAATAACTGCACTGGGAACAGAACACCTTCTTTTGGCTGCAATGGACCTGCTCCTCAAGCCAGCACTTCTTAGCACCAATAGGGAGTCCCTCTTTCAGAAGGAGTTCCCCCCACAGGGAAAAGAAGAATAGTGTGAGGGGCAAGTATCTTTACCCTTTTGGGCTACTGCACAAAGGTCCTGCTTTGGTTTCTGCAAAGCTGAGATGCAGAGAGAGGCAGCTAGGAAGAAAGGCTGGGCTCTCAGTGTCCACCCTGCTGCTCTAGGTGCTGCAGAACACAGTGATCTGCTCCGCACCTGACCCCAGTCTCTTGGTCCCCTGCAGATTTCACCAGCTTTTGCCCAAAAGAGGGCCTTTAATGACCTAAACTTTCCAAAATTCACAGGTTATAGACGTTCATAAATATCACCAACATTAATGGATTGGGCTCTTTATTGTGTGTTATTCTCTGCAATCTCTATTGTTTGGCTGACAAAACCAATAATTAGAATAAACAGAATTAATGGAGATCTGGAGAAATTATTTTAAAATATGAATCAGACACAAAGAGGCTAGATAGTTTATTTTCTAATTATGGTAATAATATAGAAGATGATGGGTTTTATAAAAGTTCATTTCACAATTCCACAAAAATACCTCCGCAATTTTTACAAAAAAATGTATGTAATGCTTAGGCTCATGTAATTTGTGCAGCAGGCATAACAGAGCAAGCAGCAAAGTAGAAAAATCAGGACTTTGTTGCAAGTAGACAATTTTTAGGACTAGCTGCTAAAGATTGGGGATGTTTTATGAGATAAAGAAAAAGAAATTGTAAAAGTGAATTGAAATAGATTAGCATATCAAAGATAAATAAAAATACTGAATGTATTAATAGAGCTTTTCTTTATTTACAAAGAGCCTTTTAAATATTTTACATTTATTCTTTATCACTACATGAGTTTGATATTCCTAACCCCATATTTAAAAAAAATACTATTGAAGTACAGAGGTGATAAGTGTTCAAGTTTGTATAACTACTGAGTACTAAAGAATAGACTTCAACTAGGGTTCTTACTAGACTATTAAACAGGGAACTAGCAAGGGTTATCCTCTTGCACTTGCTAGGGCTGAATGTTTGCATCCCTTTGCCCCAAACACATATGTTGAAATTCTAACTCCTAAAGATGATGGCATTAGTAGGTGGACTGTTTGGGAGTTGCTTAGGTTATAAGAATGAAGCCCTCAAAAATGGGATTAGTGCTCTGATAACACCAGCCCCACAGAGCACTCTTGCCCTTCTACAATGTGGGGATTCAGAGAGAAGTCTGTAAGTGGAAGAGGTTCCTTACCTGCTGGGCTAGCTCCCTGATCTCCAACTTCCATCCTCCAGAGCTGTGAGAAATAAATTTCTGTTGTTTGTAAGCCACCCAGGCTTGTGGTATTTTGTTATGGTAGTGCAAATAGAATAAGAACAGACTGAAAACAGAATTAACAACAGCATTAGGAACTTGGAAAGCAGCCTGTGAATTTTAAAAAGTATGGACAGAATGAATGATTGAACACTCAGCAGCGCACGTGGGGCATGTTTAGAATAGAGGGACATGGATGACAGATTTGGAAAGCCAAGAAAAAAGATCATGAGAATTTGGGTGCTGCAATAATTTCAGCAACACCACATAAAGGGAAAACTGACAAGTCACACATAAACTCTGCGGCAGTTACTCTATTCTGTGTGAATATGTGATTTGTGTGCAAGTATACACTGTACATATATAGTTGATTCTATTATTTCTCACTGTGGGTTTTGTTTTTTATCATTTTCTCTTTTTTCTTTTCTTAAAACTTTTAAAAAGTATGTTTTATTGATTATGCTATTACAGTTGTCCCATTTTTTTCTTCCCTTTATTCCCCTCTGCCTGGCACCCCCTCACACCAGGATTCCCCCATCTCAGTTCACGTCCATGGGTTGTACATATAAGTTCTTTGGCATCTCCATTTCCTATACTATTCTCAACTTCCCCTGTCTATTTTGTACCTACTATTTATGCTTCTTATTCCCTGTACCTTTCCCCCCATTCTACTCCCTCTCCTTCCCAGCTGATAACCCTCCAGGTGATCTACATGTCTATGATTCTGTTCCTGTTCTAGTTCTTTGCTTAGTGTTTTTATCTTTATTTTTTTAAGTTCAGTTGTTAATAGTTGTGAGTTTGCTGTCATTTTGCTGTTAATAGTTATGATATTCTTCTTAACATTTCATATAATAAGGACTTGGTGATGATGAACTCCTTTAACTTGACCTTATCTGGGAAGCACTTTATCTGTCCTTCCATTCTAATTTATTTATTTATTTATTTTTAGATAGGGGGGAAGAGAAGGAGAAAGAGAAGGAGAGACATATCAATGTGTGGTTGCCTTCCACACATCATGTAATAGGACCTGGCCCACAACCCAGGCATGTGCCCTGACTGGGAACCGAACTGGCAACCCTTTGGTTTGCAGGCCAGCGCTCAGTCCACTGAGCCACACCAGCCAGGGCTGCCCTTCCATTCTAAATGATAGCTTTGCTGGATAGAGTAATCTTGGATGTAAGTCCTTGCCTTTCATGACTTGGAATACTTCTTTCCAGCCCCTTCTTGCCTGTAAGGTTTCATTTGAGAAATCAGCTGATGGTCTTATGGGAACTCCTTCGTACATAAATGTCTCCTTTTCTTTTGCCTCTTTTAAGCTTCTCTCCTTATCTTTCATCTTGGGTAATGGAATTATGATGTGTCTTGGTGTGTACTTCCTTTGGTCCAACTTCTTTGGGACTCTTTAGGCTTCCTGGAAGTCTATTTGCTTGGACATATTGGGGAAGTTCTCCTTCAAATATTTTTTTCAAATAAGTTTTCAATTTCTTGTTCTTCCTCTTCTTCTGGTACCCCTATGATTCAGATGTTGGAGCTTTTAAAGTAGTCTTGGGGGTTGCTAAGCCTTTCCTCATTTTTTAAAATTCTTATTTCTTCATTCTGTTCTAGTTGAATGTTTATTTCTTCCTTCTGCTTGATATCATTGATTTGAGTCACTGTTTCCTTCCCATCACTGTTGGTTTCCAGTACATTTTTCTTTATTTCACTGTGCATAGCCTTCACTTTTTCCTCTATTTTGTGACAATACTCAACCATTTATGTGAGCATCTTCATTACCAGTGTTTTGAATTCTGCATTTGATAAGTTAGCTATCTCTTCATCACTTAGTTCTACTTTTGAAGCTTTCATCTATTCTTTTATTTGGTCCACATTTTTTTTTTTTTTGTCTCAGCATATCTGTTATCTTGTAAGGAACAGAGCCTTAGGTATTTGCCAGGGCAAGGTGATCTACATCACTGCTTTTTGGCACTGTATGTGGGGGGGTCAGAGTGGGGACAATGCCTCTTGCTTGGTTCTCACCTGGCTCTCAGTCACTTCTCCCACCACTCACAAGCAAATTGGGACCTTCTGGTGCTTATTCCAGTGTGGATGGGTTTGTGTACATTCTAGGGCCCTGTGGATCCCTTTATTGAACTCTCCTGTGAGGCTGGGAGTTTCTCCCACTACTGCAACCCCCACAGGATTTTTCAGTCAGAGGTTTTGAGGCTTTATTTCCCCGCACTGGAACCCTATGCTGTATAGTCTGTCTCACTCCCCAGTTGTTCCTCCTAGTTTATCCACACACAAATGTGGGACCATCTGGTCTGCCAGCAGTCACCTTGCCCAGGTCCTCCAGAAGCCACCTTGTTGCACATCCTTTCTGCCCTGGCTGCCTGTCTCCATCCCTCCTACCAGTCTGGATGAGTGTTTCTTCTTTAACTCCTTGGTTGTTGGATTTCCATACAGGTTGACTTTATGTCAGTTCTGGTTTGCTTTTGTTTTTAAATTTGTTGTTGGCCTTCTTTTGGTTGTGTGAGGAGGCAAAGTATATCTACCTATGCCTCCATCCTGGCTGGAAGGCCTGTTCTTTTTCATTTTAAAGGTATATTTTTGGGATTATCACTCTGTGAAAATACATAGAAAGATTCAATATGCATTTAATGCAACATAGTCTGATTTTTTTGCAGCATCTAAGCACTTTATCTGAAAAAAAGGATGGGATGCAATGTAACCCTAACATTAAATATAGCTTTCCCTGTTTAGATGGAATTATTGAGAATATGCACTGCTTGATATGGCTCAGTGAAATGAGTGCTGGTCTGTGAACCAAAGAGTCACTAGTTCAACTCCCAGTCTAGGACACATGCCTATGTTGTGGGCCAGGTCCCCAGCAGGGGGGTGCATGAGAGGCAGCCAAACAATGTTTCTCTCCCTTTCTTTCTTCCTCCCTTCCCCTCTCTGAAAATAAATAAATAAAATCTTATTCTTTAAAAAAAGAAAGAATTATTGGGAATATCATTATCTATTGATTTCACTTTTAACTTTTGTAATACACACATAACATTAGAATTGGGTTGAATAAATGTTGTTATTCCTTTTCATTGTGAAATACATAAAAGTCATATTAATATTAAGGATAATGCAATTAATGCTTACCATTACACCTCAATTTGGTTTTAACCATAGCCAGCTTTAGGGGGAGAAGTTACTTGTCTGGAAACTTAGAAGTTTTAAATGTTTATTTTTAAGAGATTTCTATTGTCAACCTGACAGTAAATTTTATGTGAAATATATTTCTATGTAATTTATTTTTCTTAGCCATTTAATTTAAAATAATTTTAATAGTAAGCTTCTTAATTATAAAACATCTTTCTGAAATTTAACATTGGAGGAAATTATAAACATTATACTTTACAATATTTTTGACACAGATATTTTCTTTTACTCATTTTTCTTGTAAATATGTTTTGTTACATTATTCCATCTTTTGTCTGAAATATTTTATCTCACTAAACAAATATTTTGTCCACTAACTCTTGTATATATCTGGAGGAGAAAAGCCTCAATAATAATATTCCAAAATGGGGAAAAAGGCATAATCACTATGAGAAGATTTTATTATTTAAAGGGAGTGTTTTAAAAAACTGTATTTTTAATGCAAATGTTATAGAAGCAAAAGCGATTAATGAGAGAAAAAATACATAGTATTTATGAAACCTTTATATAATTTTATTGACTTTACAAGAATAAGCAAAAGTAGATTACAACAAAAATAAATAATATGATAATAAATAATACAAAATAAACTGTTTTGCATATTCATAGCTGTAAACCTACTTTTGCCCACCCCTGTATTTATGCCTTCATTTACAGATGTGGATAAGAAATAGCACCTCAATGTTTTATTTCACATTATTCACATTTGAATATATTATTTAATGTTACAAATATAAAGCTTCAATATTTTTAGTAACAAAGGTATAGATAAAATGTACATTTCCTTTTTAGGGGAAAATTAATAATTTTCCTTGGAAGAATTTGATTCTTTTTTTAAAATATATTCTATTGATTATGCTCTTGCAGTTGTCCAAATCTGTCTATGTATCTATCTATCTATCTATCTATCTATCTATATTTTATGTATATAAATTTCAGGCAATAACAAAGTCAATGGAGAAGGGTGCTGAAGAGATTGCAGGAAAAAATCATGATATAGGGATTATAAAGCAGGGAGGCCAGTGTATTGAACAGGTCACAAAACCTTTCTTGATGTGCAAAGAACACTAAATGACAGTTCTTTAGCAAATGAATTGGAGTAGCTAACTGGTTAATTGAAAATCAACAGAAACTAGCAGAGATACAAACTGAACCTCACAAAAGAGCTTAAAATTCAGAGGTGTGTTTTGTATGTATATTTTCATAAACACATGTGATTTGAGGATCCAAGAGGTCTAATGCTAACACTTCACATGTAATTATGATGAATTGATGGAGAAAGAAGAGAGTCCAGAAAAAGTAACAGGTTTAAATTAAGTTCAAAGGGTCAAGGTAGGTTTATAAAATGCTTAAGTACAACAGAGCATCTTTTCCAACCTGGGCTATTGCTCCTGCACAGAAGGTAGCAAGAAGGACCTCTCAGCCATGAATGAGACAGTGGCCAGAGAAAATACCATCAAAACTCACAATCACATCTGTGGACTGGGTATCAAGAAGTAGGGCCCTTGGATACTCAGATCTGAAAAAGGAGATGGGAACATCAGATGTACACATTGATACCAGCCTCAGAAAAGCTGCCTGGTCCAAGGGAATAAGGATGTCTCCTACTGCATCTGTCTGTGGTTCTCCAGAAATGAACATGAAGATTCACCAAGCAAGGTCTATATATATTTTACTTATGTGTACGTCACCATTTAAACAACTAGAACAGGAACAGAATCACAGAAATGGAGATCACATGGAGGGTTATCAGCAGGGAGGGGAAAGGCAGAGAATGGGAGGAAAAAGTACTGGGAATAAGAAGCAAAATTGGGAGGTACAAAATAGACAGGGGGAGGTTAAGAATAGTATAGAAAATGGAGAAGCCAAAGAACTTATATGTACGACCTATGGACATGAACTAAGAGATGAGGGGAATGCTGCAGGGAGAGGGGTGCAGGGTGGAGAGGGATAAAGGAGAGAAAAAAATGAAGCAACTGTAATAGTAATCACTAAAGTATACATAAAATAGACATTAATGTGGATGAAAAGTAACAACTGCCTATCAATAAAATCATAAAACTGTCAAAAAGAGTGTATGAAAGAGAGAATATTAATCATATAAAGGAGATCTCTCAGATCATAATGGAAAGCCTGTGAAGGAAAGAAAGCCCTTTAAAATGGGGTTGGGAATGAACACAAGATGGAAATAATTTCAGGTAAAGAAAAATGATCAAAGGAATGTACATATTGATTGTTTAAAAGAAAAAATAAGGAAATGTGGTATATATTTTATATGTAAGTCCAGCCGTGGTTAATATAACAAGAATGGTTTGTGTGACATTAATGTAACCTGGCAGCCAGGGACAATGGACTGGAATGTGCATGAGTCAACAATGAGGACTTCACTCTGCTATCAATGGAGGAGTTAGACGCTATTGAGTGAGCATGTGTACCGTGAAGTTGTTGCGTTCAAAATGACTGAGCAATTAGACCAACAAATCTGCATCAAACTTTACATTAAGCTTGAACATTCCCCCACAGAAAGTATTCTGATGATTTAGAAGGCTTTTTGGAATGATGCAAGTGCAGTGCAAATATATGTGTGACACAAATGCTTCAGATATGATTGAGAATCTGTTTAAAGTGTCCACATTCTGCAAGGCCTGCACCAAGCAGCATACTGAAAATGCTGAACATGTACAGGCTACAATCAACAAAGTCCTGTGACCGACAGTGCAGAAACCAGAAGCTGGTCTGGGGATTTCAAAAATGACTGTGTCTCAGATTTTGATGCAGGATCTTGGCATGAAATGTGCTGTGCCAAAATTCATTCTGTGGCTTCTGCTACCAGAGCAAAAAGAACAATTTGCTGCAGGTGCTAATAATTTTATTCAAACCACTATCAATGAACCATATTTCCTCAAGAATGTCATTACTTTGAAGAGGACTGAGGCATCAATGTCCAACATGCAATGTTTCTTGTATCTCATTCAATAAATGTCCCTATTTTTCATATTACCTGGTGGATACTTTATGGACAGACATATACAAGTTCTTACAAGCTTGTGAAAAATTAATTTCTAAATTATGCTAAATTATTTAGTTAAATCACTTTCACATTTAGTTTTGAGATGTGTAGTGTACAGAATTTCAATTAATGTTTATAATCTCAAAAGTTTCTTATTGAGTTTACTTTCTGGTCATATATTCAGCATAACACAAGGAGTTTTTGTTCACATTTGCTGAATCCATTATATTTAATGAAAATCCACTTGTTATTTTATTTTGTAAAGATAGCAATACCTCCTTATAATTTCTGTTCAAGGTTAGATTGAAGTAAACTAGTCATATTTTTAAGCAAAAGTTAGCAAGATCCACGCTTCTTAAAAATTTTTCTAAAAGATTTTTGCCAATGCTCTCATTTATTAATCTCGCCCTAGTGATGAAACAGTTTAGCATTTTTTAAAATTACAGTGTACATGCCATTTTTCAGTTCATCCTTTAAATTTTGAGTGAGTTATTTGGGTAGAAACAAGTCTTTATCAAGGCGCTGTTACATATGGAACAGTTACCAAAGGGCTCTGGGAGAATAATGGAAAACATACACCCTCTAGGTGTTGCACATTGTACTGGATATGCATGGTCCATAACATGAATCCATGTAAGAAGCAATATGTTGAATTATGAAGAGTTAGTCATGAGCTATAGATTATACGTCACTTTTAAAAACCAATGAAAACAATAATACAATCAAAATAAATGTTTTGGTAAGAAAAATGTGGTTTTTTTTTTACCATTATTTACATGTCTTTTTGCAGTCAGAACCTTTTCTTAATGAGGAACATGTTGTGTTCACAATGAGTTACTATAGAATTTTTTTAGCCACTACCTTAAGACTAGTCAGAAAATTAGGTGAGTAAAGTTTCTTTAATAGTGCCAGTGAAAAAACTTTTGTCAACTCTATATTTATCAGCTTTTTGAATTCTGACAGTTACATTTTATGTGGAAATAGGGTTAATAACTAACTAATGTTACTATACTAAATTTGAGGATTAAATATATGATATTTAAATGAATACATTAATGAATAAGTTATTGTAGAAAGGATCCTCAAATCCAGAGCCTGAAGGGAAGTCATACTTTCTATTGTTATTTTAATTAAGTGTATTTGTGCTGTTTAATTACTGTGGGGAGCAAACTACACAGCTGCTTGAAAAACTCAAGAGTGGGAACCATTCTACTGCAAAATCTAAGAACTGATGCCTTTTATTTGGTTTTATTCATGAACACCTGTTTTTAATATATGTTACGTGCACTATTGCTGCTAAAAATATAGAACACCTTATGTGAAATATATGGAAGGGATAAAAGATTGGAGAACAATTAGGAACACTAAAATGGTAGTATTTTTTTCCTGCAGTTTCTTCTAAATTTTCCAGCTTAGGAAGGAAAAGGATATTCAATTTTGATAATACCCACCAAAACATGGTGTGTCTGCAAATTGTAGTGTTAACATTATATAGAAATTATTACACTTCTGAGTTAAACTTATACCAGTAAAAATGATAAAGTCAGAGACCAATAAAATTCATTTCTTAAATGTTTGATATTTTGTTACAAATATTTTTTTGTGTGTGTGTTACTGCTTTACCCTTAGTTTTGAGGTGTAACTTCTAGTAAGTTCATGGTGGGTTTTTACAAAAAAAAAAATAATAATCTCCTCATAGTCTGAATCAAGATCCAATTTTGATGTCCACATTAACTCTCCCCCTTTCTCATGGTAAAGTTCAGATAACATCAATCACCTAGCTTGGGGCTCGTGGTTCAGTAAGCCTACCGAACAGATGGGCTGACTCTGAACCAATCAGTGATAACATTCAGATTCTGCAGACATTTGCTCTGCAATGACCGACCCAATTGTACTATATACCTCCCTTTGGTGATGGAGACCTATAAAACCATATTTTCTCTTTCATAATTACACACCTTCTTCTGAAGTTTCAGTATCTTAACAAGGGTCATATGATAGATGAAAAAAATGCCTTTCTTTTGGTCCTTCATGACCTCAGAGACAACATACCTGATCACATTTGGGTGGATGTTAAATACAATGCACAGGCTTGGTTCATCTTGGAAGAGCAATCAAAATCCTTACACAAAGTATTTGACTCTGTCATCTTTTGAAACAGAGGAACAAGCTTTACGCCCTACCCTAAGTCCTGTTTCCATTGGTAACTTGGTACAGTAACCTTATGGCATATTTCACCTCAATAATTCCTTCAATTGCTTTCATTCAAGAAGTTTAGAATTCCATAGCTAGCCATCTCCATGGACTAATCTTTCTCAATTGTATAAATTTTAATATGTTATATATTCTTAGCATTTTATGTGAAAGTCATCTTATTTTTTCATATTAAATTTTATATGCCAATAGGACAATCTAAGTTGCATGTGAATTCCTAACCTAAAAATATTTCTCAAATGCCTTTATTTGTCCTTTGTTCTTTGACTCTGACATATCACAGTTAGAAACATCTTTCTTTCTTAAGGAAAAGACTGTATTTGTATATAATGTAAGTTTCAAGTTATTTCTCAGTATTGCATTTAACTATTTTTTAAAAGCCACAATATATTATATGATTTTGTTTACATTTGGTTACTAATGATGTAACCACTCTATATCTTTATTTATAATTAAAATTTAGTCTAATTTTAATTATATATATTATTTGTATCCTTTATATATTCTGATAAAATATATAATTAAGATTATGTTTTATTTTCATATAAAGAACTGATAAGTAAATATAAAGGAAACTGAGAAAATGTTCAAGTATATGGTTTCTAGGTCTTAACAACTCTGGGTTATTTTTTGTCATCCTTTATATCCTCTAGTTAAGACTGGATATTTTAAAATTTTTAATCATCATCTGAGAATATGTTTATCATTTTTTGTTTTCTTAGAGAGAGAGAAAGGGAGAGAGAAAGAGAAAAAGTAACAATGATCAGTTGGCTCCTTACACACCCCAACTGGGGATTGAACATGCGGCCCAGGCATTTGCCCTGACTAGGAATCAACCCACAAACCCTTTGATGCAGAGGATGATGCTCCAGCCAACTGAGCCACCCAGCCAGGGCTAAGAATGACTATTTTTATCTAGGAGAAACAGTTATTTATGGTTGGGCTCAGTACCTTTACGGCATTACTTTGGTTGTTGTGTTCAGAAAAGACATTTAATTAATTGACTAGAAGGGAAATAAATCATGAGTCATGGTAGTCTTTTGCAGTAAGTTTTGTTTTCTTGTGCCAATATTATTGTAATGTAGGAAAGACTTAATAAAAGTGTATCACAATAATTTGTATGTGGTAACTAATTTAAACATAAGAAAATAAACCTAACTGAAAAGTCAAGGAAAGCACCTTATCTCATTATTAATAATATATTTGATAGAACTTGCTCAGGTAAAATTAGTGAAGTTTTGTTGGGGGCTCCCATAACCTCCATTACTCTAATACATCTTTGTAGCTGTCAATTCACACCTTAAAGCCCTTGTGTTCAGGCCCTATTTTCTCTGTATTTACATCCGTATTCTGTTTCCTTGGTGTTTTCCAGGGAGAGTGATATCTGCTTAGTCAGAGTTTGGACTTGATGTGAACCCGGGAATTGTCAAATGGATACTAGAACTACCAGACAATACTTTCAGGATACATATCAAGTCAAAACTACTTTACAAGACTAAGATCGGTGTTTTCCAAAATGTACATAACATATTACTATAATAGGTTGGATGCAGAGCTGCTATGACAATCCAGTTGTTTTCTATTAATTAAAGCATTACAGAGATTTACAAAAATGTGAAGATATGACACTCATATTTTTGTTTGGGGAAAATATGTTTGTAGTGTTAATGCCTTACAATTAGGTTTACTAGTGGTAATATAAGTGCCTTATATAAGGTGTATATGTGTGTATATATATGGTAATAGATAACTTATATAAAGTAATATAAGGTTATGATTGCCCAGGAGGCATCCATTCCTAAGACAACCGCCTCTCTGATAAACATATTTCTGGCTACACAACTAGATAAGGAGCCAGTAGTCCCAGCCCATGAAGCTTTCTTTTTAGGAAGTCCAAGATAACCTAGAAAACTAACTGAGTGACCCCACTCTTGTCTTCCCATACTTTAATTCTCTCTCACATTTTATATTCACTGATAAAAAGTGTGAACCTTCGAAACCCTGAGTCCCCTACTCTTTACCCCAGTAAAGGGACATACCATGCCCTTCTCTCTGTCTCTGTGTCTACGTTCAACCTTCTTGCTATGTGGTCCAGGGCATACCATGTACCCTTTAGCACTTGTGGGTGATGAACCTTGTTTTTCCAAAGTTCCCTGATGGTCCCTGCTATGGGGCAATCACAATAAGAATCACAAGAGCAGGTACAGTGACAAGATTTTCTGTGTTTGGAGAAATGTTTGTATGAGCTCCCACAAGTAGTACAGGCCCTAGTGCAAGACCCCAGGCATTCCTAACTGATAACATCACTATCAAATGCTGAAACAGATGCTAAACAATGCTTTTTTCATTAAAAATGTATAATTTATGTTAATATGTAATTGGTTTAGTATTGCTATCTTAAAACTAATAAATATTATTACATTGCTCAGTTTGAATTTCTAGTGATAAATATGGATAGTTATAACCCACCTAAGAGTGTCAAGGGGTCCTGAGACCAAGGTTGGTAACTCGGTATGCTAGACAGTCTGAAACACTGAGTAGTGACAAATGCGGTATTGAGAGAATATTTCAAGTAATGAGTTTGTATTCCACAAGAACCTTCTAGAATATTGATACTTTACTCCAAAGTAGTAAACTTAAGTATAATTTTTTAAATCGTGGCTTGAAAAATGCAGACTTTGTGGTGGGAGCGGAAGAGGAAACCGGTGGCTGCAAACACTCCCTGTCCCACGGCGGATCTATTTACGCGTCGCAGAGCTGGCAGTGGTGGGTTTTCAGATTCTGAATGCAGCTTACCGACTCCACCAGGATAGGGGCTTTGTACTTCAAAAGTAGAGCAGGTAGCAGATGGAAACCCATGTGTCTGAAACAATTTTCTGAACTTGAAACAGTTTTTTTCTGTTCCTAAATGATCACTATAATTACATGTGTTATTTTGGTTAGCTCTATGGAGGAAAAACCTTCCGAGTCATTCAAAAAACTTGTTCTAATTTTATTTATTTTGTTATTAAAATATGGCAATATTGAAATGCATATATACTTAAACTTTATTAAGCAATTATTTTTTGTGTGTCTGAACATTTCTTCTGTTGAACTTAAATAATTTATCAAGTGAACTGTAAAAACATAAATATCCAGTTTAATTATATGGAGCTTTTGTTGACAAACATGCTGATTATTCCATGTTGAGAGTGGCCTTTGAACTGCACAGATGGAAAAAAAAAACTAAATAAAACATAAACAAGAATAAAAAGGGCTATTAGCTGGAAATACCAAGAAGGTATTTATTAACTGGCATTTTTATAGAAACAATGTAAGTGTTAAAAAATGTAGTTTAAACATGGCTAGCTCATTTTCTCCTCAATATTTTTATTCTATTATGTTTTACAAAAAGTGCACACAAATTACAAATACATAATGGATGAATGGACAACAGGGTGGAGACTGACTGAGGGAATGGGGTGAGAGGGACAGAGGAAAGCAACTGGGAAACATTAGGACAATTAACTGTACTTGAACAGCAATAAAATATTTTTTGAAATGTTATAAAATGTTAAAAAATAAATAAAAAACTTTTAATAAGGAAAGAATTAAATGAATAAAATTAACATAGATTTTAATTTACATACATTTACATAAATTTAAAACTTTCTTAAGTCTATATATCTATTATATTTATATTTTATATCAATATTGAATCATGAAAAAATGAAGCTTTCTCAATTCTTTAAAGGAGTAAAGATAATATCGTAGGTCAGGTTTTTCAAACATTTGTTCACATAAGTTTTCCTATGGAATTTCATAAAAGTTCAGGGAAAAATTACTTTAATGAAATAAGCTTAGAAATATTGCATATTTTTCTTCTCTTAGATATCTATAATGCACATTAGAATGACTTTAATAAGAAAATTTTTATAAGATTCTTTTTAATTCTTCTTTAATAAGATTCTTTATTATTTAAAAGACTTACAGACTAATGATACATTATACTAAAATTACTTTCTTCTTTTCATCATAAAAGGACACACTAAAAATAATTGGAATTGCATTGTAATATAGTTGTAATATGCATTTCAACTCAACAGACATTTAACTTTGTTCCTAAATTGTACATGAAGTTATTGGGGAAAATAGATTAAGAAAATCAGCATGTTCTGTGTTTTAGGAACTGACCTCTCTTCCCTCAGTTATGTTTATCTACAGTATATACTGTGAACTTATCTGACTATTTTGATATATTTCTGGGAAGACAGGCCTGAAAGTTGAGTTAATTTTACTCTACCAATTATGACTTTTCAATGGCAAACCATAGAAACTCAACTCAACTTGCTTTTAAGAAATACAATTATTTGTCTTACACAACCAGAAAGTGCAGGGTTGTTTTTTGGCTTTAGGAACAATTGGATCCAGGAACTGAGATGATTGCCTTAGGAATCAATCTTTCTACACTGTATGTTTCTCCTTACCTGTCTATGGCATGATTCCCAGGCAGACACTTTGCAAATGATGTTGTTAAATATAGCCATCAGCAGCTTCAGAATTTCATCTTGACATTTTCCAATTTCAGTGGAAAAAGTTAACTTCTTTCCAAGTATTTCAAGTAGTATAAGGTTCTTCATGGCTTGGTAAATCATGCCTATCTTTGAATTGATCACTGTAGCCAACTGCATGGTGCTCTGATGAACCAGGCCTGCATCATGTGCTCTAGGAAATTGGATGTGAGTTTAATCCTAAGAGTACTCATAAACTGAGAGTGAAGAAGGAGCATTCACTAGAGGAATATCATGGAAACCTCACCAGAAGACAGGTGGTTAAATGTTAGATAGCTTAAAATAATTCATGCCCACATAATTTGAAAATATTGGGGTTTTTTTGCAGCTGATAAACTGCCTCTGTAATATTCATTAGTCATGAGACACTAGTGACATTATAAGTTTTACACATATACCTTGAAAAATAAGTTTAATAAGCAATATGTTTTTCTAGAGAAATGTATATCTCAAATATAATGTGAGCTATATTTACATCTTAGAAAAGAAGCCTTTTGTGTAGCTGGAATCAGCAACTTGAATTCTCTCAGTGTTCAAGCAGAGT
This sequence comes from Anoura caudifer, assembly GCA_004027475.1. Classification (NCBI taxonomy): domain Eukaryota; kingdom Metazoa; phylum Chordata; class Mammalia; order Chiroptera; family Phyllostomidae; genus Anoura; species Anoura caudifer. The sequence goes on from PVKU01001449.1 coordinate 239,244, forward strand.
AGATGCTGCACATGCTGGAAATTTGTGGAATATATTGATTTCTATAATAAATGGAAAGAATGATCAAATAACAGCCACTCTATGCTTAATAGTACATAGAATAATGAGAAAGTCAGCATATTGCACGTGAACACTCAGAAGCATATTTGTTAGGAAGGCAACATACTATCAATCACAAAAACAAGTTACGGTTACTATAACCTTAAAAAAAGGGAAGCAAAGGTGCTAGTATTCTTAAATGTTTAGCAATGTTACAACTCAAAATCCACTATTAATCAATTTTCAGTGATATTCTTGTATCCTATTTTTAAAATAATATTCATTTTAAATTTTCCAATAAATGTTGATGCCCAATCTCAGCTCTAGGAGGGATTTAACATTATGATCCAGTAGTTTATTTTTTAATCATTATCTGCCATGCATGAGATAAAAAAGAAAACCTGTGTAAAATACAGCAGAATTGGTTTTCAAATGTCTCACGGTCTACAAATATTTATCAAGAAAAAAGAGCATGGAAGACTATTATACAACTTAAAATATATAATAATAGTTGTATAAATTATTGAGGCAACATATATGAGGTACTAAATTATTTTATATTTATGTAAGTAATGGAAACAATATGAAAAGTAATATTTAAATATATTTTTGTAATGTAAATGGAATATGTCGAGTGAAGAAAGGGAGAGACCATTACATAATGGAGTAATATTGTGAAAGATTGCATGGAGGTATGCAGGGATAAGACATTTCAATAGATTGGTTTATTTATTGGTACATAAAGGAGTCACACATAGAAGTTCTGGGAAGGGAAGCTGGGGTTGGTATTAGTTTATAGCTATCTAATGAGCTTGGATTTTATCCTATAGACTCGAATTTTTGGTCACAGGAACTCTACATTCTTAAGAAAATCAGTAACTCCAACGAGTTTTAGCCTAGTTGGATAATTTAGGTAAGTAGCCTCCATAGTAGAAATTAAAACTGAAATGTTAAAATACTTATTTAATATTATTTAATGTAGTCCTGCAGATCTGAACACATTTAAATTTAGAGCAAAAGCAATGCATTCATTAATATCATTACCAATCTTTAAAGTCTATTTAGAAGCTATGACAGGTACAAGTTTTCTAAAACTCTAATTTTTATTTAAAAACATGCATTTTAACATTGATATTAGATATTGTCATTTGAACATTGCTATCAGATACTGTCATTTGTTTTCCAGCAGTAACTATCTTTGTTCCTTTTTGAAAAAAATGTCTGCCAAATCCCCAAGTCTGCGTAGCTTAACTGTCTGTCATCGTTTTAAATAAAAATGATGTTCAATGAAAATGCAAATAGTTTAGTTCAAGACAGAAAACAATTACTTGTGATTTCCTCAAGACAACTGTAATATATGCAGGAGAAATTCTTTATCTTTACTACTTCCAGTTTTTCTTACACAGTATAATGGAAAGAGATTCTATTCAAGGTCAAAATTTAATACTATTAGTATCTTGTACTGCTTTATGAAGGGATTCTTAAATGAATCTATGCAACAGTCACTTTAAAAACAAAATCACATTGTGTAGCAGTGAAGAATGTAATGATTCCTAGAACACTTTGGTGCCATTGTCAGATTCATTCCAAGATGCATGTAATTTTATCCATCATTAACTTTGCACTAGTAGAGCAAGTAAGTATAAACACAGTAAAATAGAAGATAATGTTTACTATCATTATGAAGATATCTGACATCACAGATACCTGGAGTCTCTCGGTAAGCTCCAGCATCTTTGGAACTAATCTTGAGAACTGCTGTCATGGGTAGTAAAAAATTAAGAAACATTTGAATTTGATGTTTTAAAATTCCAAATATCTGCAAGGAATGATATATACAGATTTTAAAAATCTTAATAAATATGATACATTTACAATGTTTGTATTCTAGAAATTGAGTTGACTCCACACACACAAAAAAAGTCTACAGGGTTGGAGAGAGGCAAATTCCAGAGTTTCTAGTAGGGCATTATTTAATAATTCAGCTAAGAAACAACAGGAAACTGAAATGGGTAACAATGGTGATGGGGGGAACAATGGTTATGATTATTTTAGGAGTTAATAAAGACAGATAATTGGTTCAATAAAGGGATTAAGCCAAAATACAGTGCTCATTAATGCTTCAGATATCATATTTGGTTAACCAAGTAAGTAAAGAAACTTAAGATGAAGATGGGTGGCCAAATGCATATTCAGGTGAGTGTAAGAAAGTATATTTCCATACATTGTATATGCTTTTTAAAAACATGCTAATGGTATGGTACTGATAAAAATAATAGTTAAATATATAATAAGACATTAATAACTAGTAGGAACTATGTTTGGAAATGGGAAGGTTACTAGGGAAACTGACACATATCAACAATACAGATGAATTCATAGGAAGCTATGAAAACTTTTCCTCGAGTTGTACATTTTATACACCTAGTTCCCTGTGTCTTCATCTCTGACCCTTAGTACCCAAAACAAGGTATGTGACATAGAAGAGTTGTTTAAAAATGGTTGAATGAGTCTGTCAGTGGAACAATGAAAATCATCAAGGGGCAAAGCCAAGAATAAAAGTCCAATAAGGTAATATTTATGAACATAGCAGAACAAGTATATAAAGACAGATGAAAATAGTCTTAGTCAAGAGGTTGACTGAACAGGACAAAAGAACTGCTTAATAACTTGAGTCTAAGAAATAATTTAATCATTCAATAAATAATGAAGGCAGCAAATGAATGAAGAAGGGATGCTTTTTTATTTTTATCTCAATAAACATCATTTGTACAACTGTGCTGTGTTCCCATCACCCCAACAAAGTCTCTTTCTGTCACCCTCACTTTGCACACCTCAAGCTAGCTCCAATCCCCCTTTCTCTCTGGTTGTCACCACACTGTTGTCTGTGTCTGTGTTATGTGTTTGTGTGTTTTCAGCTAATTTCTTCACCATCCTTCATCCAGTCCCCCCACCACCTGACAACTGTCAGTCTCTTACATGTATCCATGCCTCTGTTGCTTTTTTGTCCCTTAGTTTATGTTGTTCATTAGATCACATGTATAGGTGAGATCATATGGTATTTGTCCTTGTCTGATTAGACTATTTCACTTAACTTGATAATCTCCAGGTCCATCTATGCTATCACAAAAAAAAGTCTTATTTCTCTAAAAGTGCCACAGCTTTTTACCCACTCATCTACTGATGGGCGCTTGGGCTGTTTCCAGATATTTGCTATTGTAAATAATGCTAAAATGAACATAGGGGTGCACATATTCTTCCAAATTAGTGTTTTGGGATTCTCAGGACATATTCCCAGAAGTGGTATTGCTGGATAAAAGGCAATTCTGATTTTAATTTTTTGAGGGAACTCTATAATGTTTTCCACAGTGGCTGCAACTGTCTGCATTCCCACCACAGAGCACAAGGGTTCCCTTTTCTCCGCAACATCTCCAACACTTGTTGTTTGTTGATTTATCAATGTTAGCCATTCTGACAGATGTGAGGATGGTATCTCATTGTGGTTTTTATTTGCAACTTTCTGATGAGTGGTTACATAGACTATTTTTTCATATGTCTATTGGCTCATCTGTGTGTCTTCTTTGGAAAAATGTCTATTCAGGTGCTTTGCCCATTTTTAATAGGACTATTTGTCTTCCTGGTGTTGAGTTGTATAAGTTCTTTATATATTTTGGAAATGAACCCCTTATTAGATTATCATTGGCAAATATGGTCTCACATACAGTGGGTTCCCTTTTAATTTCGTTGATGGTTTCTTTAACTGTGCAGAAGTTTTTAGTTTGATGTAGCCCCGTTTCTTAATTTTTCCTTTGTTTATCTTGTTTGAGGAGATATATCAGCGAAAATGTTGCTGCTGGATCAATGGAAGAGAACAGAGAGTCCAGACATAAACCTGTGCCTTTATGGTCAGTTAATATTTGACAAAAGAAGCAAGATCATACAATGGAATAAATACAATCTCTTCAATAAATGCTATTGAGAAAATTGCACAGGTGCATGCAAAGAAAAGGGAACTAGACCACCAACTTGCAACATACACAAGAAAAAACTCAAAATGGATAAGTCATGAAACCACGGAAATCCTAGAAGAAAACATAGGTAGTAAAGGGATAAGTAAATGCTAATGTTAGGAAAATTAACTAGAATTTAATATAATTTTGTCCTATAAAATATAAAGAAAAATGACAGCCCTAGCTGATGTGGCTCAGTGGATTGAGCACTGGTCTGTGAACCAAAGGGCTGCCTGTTTGATTCCTGGTCAGGATACATGCCTGGGTTGCAGGCCAGGTCCCCCACTGTGGGGTACATATGAGAGCAACCACACATTGATGTTTCTGTCCCTCTTTTTCTCCCTCTCTTCACCTCTGTCTAAAAATAAATAAATAAAATCTTTAAAAAGAATAAATGACAAACTGTTAATATTAACAATAATTTACTAGTGGAAACTAGCAGTAAACTTTTCTCTACAGTTAAGCAAGAGTTTTTAAGCATGAAACCAATGGAAAAGGCATATAAAAATGATGATAATTTTACTGGAGAGTATTACACTTAGTGAAATAAGCCAGATGATTAAAAATAAATACCATATGATCTCACTATAAGTGGAGCCTAATGAACAAAACAAATGAGCAAAATATAACTGGAGACATGGAAATAAGGGACAGATTGACAATGAACAGAGGGGAGGGAGGAGGGCTATGCTGGGGGAAAGAAAGGGAAGGGCATAGTCAAGGAACAGATATAAAGAAACATGTACATGGACAACAGCTTAGGGATTGACTGTGGGAGCAGGTGGTGGGCAGGGTGAGGGAGAGCAAGGAGCAATGGGAAAAAAATTGTGACAACTGTAATTGAACAACATTAAAAAATAGATTATCAGAAGGATTAAATGGAAAAATATGAAATTACCAAATAAAACTTAAAATATGCAAATGTTAAAATAAAGATAAGGATATAATATCAATCTTCAAAATTTATAAGGAAGATATAAAATATATATCTATGCATATGTATATTTAGATTATATTTATTTATTTTTAGAGAGAGGTGAAGGGATGGAGAAATGAAGGGAGACAAACATCAATGTGCGGTTGCTTCTTGCATGCTCCATCCTGGGGACCTGGCCTGCAACCTACACATGTGCCCTGACTGGAAATTGAACCAGTAATGTTTGGTTTACAGGCCAGCACTGAATCTACTGAGCCACACCAGCCGGGGCTCTATGTATAATTTTTTTTTTTATTTTTCCCTTACTTACTGCTTTTATGCTCAGAATCTTGGAGAGAGTAAAAGAATATAATGATGTACCACAGGAAAAAAATAGGTTCCTGGGAAAATATCATTTATGTTATGCTTAATCAGAGTCATATTATGTACTAAACTATACTCAGTTTCACATTAAATATTTATTTGTGGAAGTAAAAACAGAATGATATTTTGCTGTTAAGATTTGAAGTCAAGTCTTTATTAATGAACATGCTTGAATGAAAACTTAGGGAGAAACTTTTCTTGTTTAGTTAAAATATGTTGAAAATAGACACAACTCAATGTAAATGGAGGTGAGAAAATATTTTAATTCACTGCTCTTATAAGAGTAAATTAGTGTAGTTTTTGTTTATTCTAAATAAATAATTAATATTATTTCCTGTGTGTGTAGGCAGGGTGGGGAGAATGTGAGGGAGATATTGAGAGAAAGAGGGAATTAACTCAAGAAATACATAAGCACCTTCTTCGTGGAGACACAATTTCCTGAGAGTATCTTGCTATAGAAAATCAGAGGGTATTTCTCTGTAACATTCAAACTGATATTTAAGCATCTCCCTGTTCATACCTTATCCCTTTTGGTATTTAGTCATATTACTTTTCCTCTTGAGTAATTTTTGGTAATATTATATTTGTGCTATCTTTCACCTCAGTGTTTATAATTGAATGTTCAATATCACTTCTGAGTATGCACTTGTTAAAATAAAGGGCACTGTATACCTAATGAATAGTAATTGAAGAAATAATAAATACTTGTCCAATATTCATAAAAATGTCAAATATGAGTACCTGAAATGATTTTCCCATGGTATGTTAAAATACAATGTGAACAATGTCCAGTAATGTTAAATTTTCACGCTCTTCCTGTTTTTCCTCATCTTTCCACTCCTATTTTTTATCTTCCTCATTTCCTATCTTCACAATGTGAATGTCACAGACCCTAACATATTTATTAGTAGTAGGGATATTAAAAGGGAAGCAGTTCGATAAAGGGATAAAGAAATAACTACAGTTCTAGTAATTTGTCAAGCAAAATAAAAAAAGTTTTCTACCAGTAATTAAGAAGGATCAGCTGGATTCTTCCATCTGTTCTGGGAGCATGAATCCCCTACTCCCCAAGAAATGATTATGTTGCTTTTATCTCTCAAGGAACCTACATTTTATCCAACGAAAGGCCACATTAGCAGTGTAACTTGGGAAGCTCTGATAAGATACACATATGCATCTTCAGTCACTCTTATTCTGTGTTCATAACTAATTAAATGTCTTCTTATATTGGCACTTACTTATCTTGAGTAATAAACAGATACATAATGAGTTTGTCAGAAAATAATGTTTACTTTTTTAATATTACAAAACTCTTTCAAAACTATCATAATATTTCTCCAAATTGAAATATCCATTTAACCCTTGCAATAATATCTAGAAGATAACATAGGAGAAAATCTATGTGACCATAGTTTTTTAATGAGTGTTTAAACACCAAAAGTACAATCTATGAAAAAGTTGATAAATACGACTTCATTATTTGTGACAAATATAATGGCCTAATGTGATACATTAGTAATAGGGGAAACTGAGTGTGAAAAATATGGGAATTCTATTATATTTGCAATTTTTCTGTAAATCTAACACTTTCCTAAAATAAAACATTTATTTTAAAGAAAGTAAGAGCAATACTTTTAAATGTTAAAAGTTTGATGTCATTCTTATTGAAATCCTTCCTGTTCTACAGTTAAAATAAAAAGTCTATTAATAAAACTTGTAAGATCTTCTACATGCTTAGAAACACCCTGTATGATATAGCGCTGATCTCTCTGTGCAGATGTGTCTTGATTCACTCACTACCTTACCACACTCCACGATCCAGCTTCCCTCTTCTTCAGTCCCCCACTTCCTAGCTCAGTTATTCATTCATTCAGATGTAAGTAGAAATGAGTTTTGCCATTTCTAGGGCTAGCCAATAACACTTCCCAGTGCTGCTTCATTTCATTCTGCCTTCTGATTTAATGGAATGAAAGTGACAATGACCTGAAATGTTACATAAAAAGAAATTAATTTCTTCTAGTTTTCAGTCACTAAATATTAGGAGTTTGTTTGCCATTATAGCTTAGCCTTCCAGAACTGACATAAGATTGTAATGAAGATTAACTGATATAGTAGATATAAAGTTTATGGAACAAAACTGGCATATAGTAAATACTATGTAATTCATGGCTTTTATTGTTGTGATTTTAAAAACTGTTCTTATATTATTTTACCTGGTACAGTTATCTGTATTATACTTGTATTTATCTTCTAAGTCTAAAGATTGAAACCTGATATATTTTAAAGTCTTGGTTATAGAATCTGTATCTGACTCATCCTCTAATTTTCTACAATATCTGTTTTTATGCTTTTACTTAGCAAGGTGCTTAACACATAAGTGGAACTAAGATAGTTTCTACAGATGTTCCCAAAGTTGGAATGCATCTCCAATTATATACTATTTAAAGTAATTATATACTATCTAGAGTAATTATATATTTTAACATGATCCATTTATTTGTGCATATTTAAAAAATCACACTGTTGATAATATGTGAATATATTTTATATTCAAGGTATTTTCCTTCATATTTATGAATTCTCCTGTTTTTAGAGAAACATGGGATATTGTATTTGTTCAAGAATAAAGTTTTCTAAATTTATGAACTTAATACATTTATTCTTAAATATCTTTAATTTTGTAACCCAACAATCATTCATTCCTCCTCTTATTGTTAACAAGAAAGGCATGGAGTTAAAGATGATGCTGTCTATACCTAAGTGCTCATCAGGAAATGAGTGGATCAAAAAACTGTGGTATATTTACACAATGGAATACTAAGCAGCAGAAAGGAAGAAGGAGCTCCTACCCCTTACGAGAGCATGGATGGAACTGGAGAGCGTTATGCTAAGTGAAATAAGCCAGGCAGTGAAAGACAAATACCATAGGATCTCATCTATAAGTGGAACCTAATCAACAACACAAGAAAGCAAAATACAACCAGAGACATTGAAATAGAGAACAAATGGACAGTAACTAGAGAGGAGGAGAGAGAGGGTAATATAGGAAAATAGAGGAAAGGCCATCAAAGAACATGTATAAAGGACACATGGACAAAGCCAAAGGGGGTAGGTTGGAGGATGGGAGGCAGGGATGGGTGGGGTGAAAATGGAGACAACCGTACTTGAAAAAGAATAAAAAAGTGAAAGAAGAAAAAAGATGAAGCTGTCTGTGAGCTGACATCAAATATGAGGCTTTAAAAATGTCTCGACAGAATTAGGAGATATTATATAGCTACATCATTTCTAGATCAGAAACAGTTCTTTATGTTGTAAATTAATGCTTACACCAATGGGAACTGTGAAATACTCTCCCTAAACATCTGTCAATTTTTGTGTATACAAGCCCATAGAGAGGAAGCCGAGGAGAGACTGCTGTTCTAACGCAGCTGACATCCCAATCAGAAGCACATCATTGCGTCTTCAGGAACAATCTTGATTAGCCTTCTTTTGAACTGTATTCAGGTATAAAAGAGCCAATAAAAGATCATTTATTGTTTGAGTACTATGGATGTTTGCCTCAGGTTTTCTATATGGATTACCTATAGTAAAATGGTTTGCAAAACAATTTAATAGTATAGAAATGGGGTTATTTCTTTAATAATGAGTGATAAACTAAAATATAAATTATAAACTAAATCTATTAGAAGGTTTAATATTAGCAACTGAACAATGATATATTTTTGGTACTATTAATAATCTAATTTTTATTAAGTTTGCCATACTTCCACTTTTTACACAACTTTATTTTAAATATTTGAATTAAAAAGTACGTCTAAAGTATTCTATTTAAGTCAGCCATTAACTTTATTATTTCATATGGATAAAAATAAGGAAAATTAGAAGTATATTCATGTTCTTCAAAAAATACATCTCTTAATATTATATCTTTTACTTATGTTTTTGATTAAATATTTAAATTTTTATTTTGTGTAATTCTTAATTTTTTGTTTTCTTTTTACATGCAAGCTACATACTGTTTGTAGTCACATAGTCAACACATGAAACATACAGATAACTTATGTAGCGATGGGGGATGGGGAATTATTTGGGTTGTCAAATGAATTTTGCTAGCCTGCAAATTCTTTTCACGTTTTATATTTGAAAAATTATTATAATATACAAAGTAAAATGAATAAAGGTAATTGAAAATTACAAACAAAAATTTAAATGAGAAATTAAGAAAACAGACATCAGGAATCAGAATGGTGATATGATGAGAAGAAAGCGAAGCAGGAATTATGCTAACATTTTAGGGTTGCTCCTCAATCTCTGCAAATTAGTTGGGGCACCACCAGTGTTATTATCACTATCAGCAATAACATCACCACCATGACCACCACTACCACCATCAACACTAATTATTATTAATAAAGCACTAGAATATTTCATTAGAAATGTTATATGAACTTGGGGAAATGTGTATTTGGTAAGGTTTCAAACTAATGAGAAGACCTCACTATGAGGAAATATTTTTCAAAATTTGAATATAATAATTAACTTTCCTCTTCACTGAAGTATGAGAATAAACCCAAGAATATGAACTAGATTTTGAAATGAAAGAAAGTGTTAAACATTAGAATCTTTGTTATTCATGAAATTTAGAATACATAAATGCCAAGAGAAAGTGAATTAAGAGAGGTTGCTGCATTCATGAAAAAGGACGATAATTTTGAAGCAGAAAAAAGGGAAGATAGTACAGAATTCCAGCTCTTTTAGCTAAAATTATTCACCTAATCTTGATTATACTTTTTTTAACTTTATTCAGGTATATGAGTTTACTCTTAACTATAAAGTTTTATCATGTAAATAATACACATTCTATGCATTCTTATCATTTCTAGCATGATATGGTGTAATTACTTAAGGTAGGCACAAACTCCTTAATATTGATTATTAAGGCAGTTTGAACTAATTCATATAATATGTTTTATAGACATAAAATCTTAAGGACTTTTCCTTTTTGGCAATCTTTGTGAACCTGGTGAAGCCTGACACACTGCCTCTGGAAACTGTGAAATGAAAAAGCCATTAATGTTGGGTGTGGGTATGGGCTCCTTGGCTCATATAACCCAGGCAGTATTATATTTTATGACTCATTAAAAGTATGAGAAGAAGAAAAATAGGTATTCAAATGTGCATATTTTTTTCTAACCCAGAATCATTGATTATTACTCTTTTTTATAAACTTTTGCAACATATCTCTAAGGTGAGTTTTTTCTTTAGTGTTATTTAAGTAATTATTAAACCTGTGGGTAAGATGTAGAACTATATCTTTAAAGGGTAAAATATAGGTTTGAAGGTGGCAAAATCAAACTGCCTTATTTTAGAAGAGGCAGGTAGACAGTTTCTTTTTTGGGATAAAGTTGCATAAGTCACACAGCCTATTTGAGAAGAATTCTTGAAGAATTTAAAGGATTTTAGATTTTTCTACATGATATTCATGAATTTGAATCCTTATGTTTTCAATGACCACATACCCCAAGCCCCAAAATATAGACCAAAAGTTTTTACCCTTAAAGATTGGTCCATAGAAACAATATAATTTTTTCAGGAGATAGCTCCTGAAAAGTCATCAGTCTGCAACCTGGAAGAAGGCCCTCACCACAATGTGAAGATGCTGGTGCCTTGATAACAAACATCCAGCCTCCCAAACTGTGGGAAATAAATTTTTGTTGTTTATAAGCCAGGTCTATGTTATTCTGTTATATCAACCCAAATTGACTAAAACAGGATTACCTTAAAATTAAAAAAAAATCTGTCACAGATTTTTTTTTGAAATGAAACAATCACCATAGTGAAAAGGCAAAACTTATCTAACAAAAAAAAAAAATCCAAATCCAATACAGGATGAATATATAGAATATACAAAGAATTTTTGCACTCAACAAGAAAAATAAAATTAGCCAATTTAAAAATAGGCAAAGATTTTGAATACATAATTTCATCAAAAACATATACAAATAGCCAAACAAGCATGTAAAAAATGTTCAACATCACTGATGCTCAGGGAAATACAAATCAAATCATTCACATCTCTTTAGATGACTACTATCAAATGAACAGTAATTAACAAGTGTTGGTGAGGATGTGGAGAAATTTGTAACCCTTGTGCACTGTTGGTAGAAATGTAAAATAGAGCAGCTGCTATGAAAAACAGCATGGCGATTCCTTAAAACACTAAGTGTAGGACTACCATATGATCCAGCAATCCTACTTCTACATATATACCTAAAATAATTGAAAATAGGAACTTGAAAAGAAATTTGCTTGTTCATATTCAATGGAGCATTATTCACAATAGCCAAGTGGTGGGAGACACTTAAATGTCAATTCACAGATGAATGGATAAACAAATGTAGTATACGTATAATGGAATAATATTCAGCTTTTAAATAGAAGGACATTCTATCATAGGAGGAAACATGGATGAACCTTGAAGACCTTATGGCAAGTGGAACAAGCCAGTTACAGAAGCACTAATACTGCATGATTCCACTTATTTGAGCTATCTAAAGTAGACAAACTCTTAGAAACAGGAAGTAGAATGGTAGTTGTCTGAGGGTTCAGGAAGAGAGACAGAAAGGTTCAATGGGTCCCTGACTGGTATGACTCATGACTTGGCTGGGCATCCTCCCACAAACTGCTAGGTCATCTGTTCAATTCCCAGTCAGGGCAGACATCTGGGTTGGGGGCCAGGTTCCCAGCTGGGGGCATGCTAGAGGCAGCTGGTTGATGTTCCTCATGCCCATCAAAGTTCTCCTCTTTCTTCCTCCCTTCCCCTCTCTCTAAAAATAAAAAATTAAAAAAATATTTAAAAAGTTCAATAGGTATAGAGGATGTTGTACAAGATAAAAAGTACTAGAGATCAACAACTATGGACATGTAATTTATATCTGTACTATACACTTAAAACCTTTCAGATGGTGACTTTTATGTTATATTTGTCACAATTTTAAAAAGAAGTTATAGTGAACATATTGTAGTATCTCTGATAGTGACAGAGAAATTAGATCTTTCCTTTTAGTTTATTTGTATAAAATAATTATAATAACATTAAAACAAAAATATGTATTGAGAGAGTCCATTTATAGAACATGATAATAAGTATATTTAAAGTTATTTTTAAAGAAGACATGATAGGTAAATATAACAAATTATTATAGATTTAAAATATTATATTGGAAAAACACACTGTATATGGGGCTGGATGTGAGGTATCATCAATAATACAATAAATTCTTAGTAGACCAAAGCTCTTACTAAAAAAAATATGTAACACTTAGTTCATTGGTATGTTTGTTTTTTATTCTAAGCCTACTTATTTTTAATGATGCTAAACAGTCAATTACCATTAGTTTTACATGTTTATTTTTATTCTTATGTAGTAAATTAAAAATTAATATAGGAAAACTATTTACTTACATATAAATAAAACTATATAAGTTCAGAGAAAGATATTATAATATATTATAAATATTCTACTCTAGCATAAGTCTGAAAATTGTGGAATTATCAGTTATTCTGCAAATTACAAAGGGAGTTTCCACAGTAGGTTTGTGTGGGAAAATATTTAATTTTCATATTTATTAAAATACCATTAATATTCATTTTATTCATTAATATTAATATGAATTAATATTTAATGAAGAAATTGTAAAATATGTACAGTGTTACTGTTCCTAAATTATTGTCAACAGAGTTTAACATGCATTTTTCTGAAAATTTTTTGTCTTCATAAAATATTCTGTACTCCTACTTTTTTAATCTAACATAATAGTTATTAACTAAAATTATTAATTTCCCAATTAAAAAGTATAATCAATAAATATTTCATTTCCTATTTTTTATTAAAGACAAAATCATTTAAATGTGTGTTAATAGAATTTCAACTTTTTCCTATGCTTTGTATTAATATAATTTTTACTTATAATAAATTGAAATGAAAAACACAAAAATTAAAACAAGTGTCATTTAAATATCATATGCTTCCAATTTGTGTATTCCATTTAATTATTACCAAATAGGTACTTAATACGTTTCAGAAGAGTATGGAATCTTTAAGTTTCTTTTTAATTTTATATTATGGATTACCCTGTTCACTTGCGTATTTTCTCATTATTCTTTTGTATACTGGGTACCAGAATAATGCTATGAATTATGGGGGTGACTCAAAAAAGTCCTAGAGGTATCTTTCGAAGGGCAGGTCCATGCACAGGCTTTCCACACTGTGAGTGTTCTGGGAGCCCATCTCTAGCAATGCAGCAGCTGGCAATGTGAAGCTGTGTTCTGCTTCAGGAAATTTTTTTGAAAACTCTTCAAAGTGTTTGCTCATTTCATGACGAGTGATTTATGACCATACCTGCCCACACCACACTGAATGTTCAGCAGTCTTTGACGAAAACTGGCATGACTTGCTGCATGGCACCCCAAGCAACTTTTTTTGGTTCCCCAAATGAAAATAATGTCCTCAAAGGGAAAGTTATGTTTTTGTGGAAGAGATGAAATGAAAAATGGCAGAAGCACTAAAAGACATCAAAATTCATGAGTTCTAAAACATTTGAGCAGTGGAAAAACATCTTGATAGGTGTATTGCATCAAATGGAGAGTACTTTGCTGGTAATTGAAGTTTAAACTTTTTTATAAATAAATTCCAGGTTTTGGGGGTTCCCTACCCTGTATTAGAGCAACATTAAAATGTATTGTTTCATAAAATTTGGCTAAACATAAAAAGAAAGCAGAGGGTATTGAACATCTAAAGCAGGGGTGTCGAAATCATTTTCACTGGGGACCACATCATCCTCGCGGTTGCTTTCAAAGGGCCGAATGTAATTTTAGGACTGTATAAATGTAGCTACTTCTTAACTAGGGGCAAGGAGCTCGGTGCTGCCACCTGGTAGAAACAAGGTGCTGGGCCAGATAAAACAAGGTGGAGGGCTGGATTCCGCGGGCCTTGTGTTTGCCACCTGTGGTCTAAAGTATTCAGGATAGCATTTTTGTGATAATATTTATTTAGCTACTTATTTTTTATCTTAGGTCTTTTAAAATTATATTTTATTGGTTAGATTGTTATAGTTGTCCTGATTTTCTCCCTTTGTCCCTGTCCACCAAGCACCCTCACTCCCTCAGGCAATCACCTGACCACTGTTCATGCCCATGGGTCATGCTTATACGTTCTTTGGCTACTTCACTTCCAATACTGGACTTTACATCCCCATGGCTATTCTGTAACTGCCTATTTGTACTTCTTAATCCCCTCACCTCTTCACCCCTTCTCCCCTAGCTCCCTCCTCATTTGCTTAGTTTGTTTTTTAGATTCAATTGTTGATAAGATTTGCACTTTTTGCCATAAAATTGTTCATAGTTTTGATCTTTTTTCCTAAATAAGTTCCTTTAACATGTCATATAATAATGGTTTGGTGATGACAAACCCCCTTAGCTTTTTTCTTGTCTAGGAAGCTCTCCATTTACCCTTCAATTCTAAATTATATCTTTGCTGGGTAGAGCAATCTTGGCTGACGGTCTCTGCTTTTCATGACTTTGAATATTTCTCTCCAATTCCCTCAAACCTGCAGTTTCTTTTGAGAAATCAGCTGCCAGTCTTATGGAAACTCCCCTGTAGGTAACTGATGTCTTTTCTCTTGTTGCTTTTAAGAAGGGGAAGGGTTTACAGGAACAAATATAAAGGACACATGGACAAAAACTATGGGAGTGCAAATGGGAGGAAAGTGGGGAAGGCTGGGGGGTGGGCAGGGATGGGAGTAAAAGACAGAAAACTGTACTTGAACAATTAAAATAAAAAATAATTTAAAAAGAATGAATTTGTCAGAAAAAAAGATTCTCTCTTTATCTTTAACTTTTGCCATTTTGATTATGATATGTTTTAGAGTGGCCTCTTGCATCTATTTAAACCCTCCCCCCACCCTCAGAGCCACAGAACCAGCAAGACAAGCTGGTGCCATATTTGAGACTCCATCAACCTGGCTAACACTGTTTGACCTGCCTTGGACATCCCCAGAGACTCTGCCCCACTCAGCCTATGTGTCCACCCAAGCTGCTTCTCCACATGAATGGCTGGTCTTGCTTGGGTCATGCTGCGCAACTTCCTAAGTGCTCTCAAACAAGCCACACCTGACCTCACTGAGCCCCACGCCTGGCACCAGCAGCAGCCAGCCTAGAGTCACAGCTTGGCTTCATCTGGGAATCTCCGGGCCCAGCACAAGTATATGAGATCTTTTTTTTCAGAACATTATTCGGTTTACGGAAAATTGATATGAAAGTTTAGAGTTCGCACATACTCCCTTCTCCCTGACACACACAGTTTCCCCAGTTACTGAACATTCTGTATGAGTGTGGTGCTTTTGTTAGGATTAATGAACCAGTGTTGACACATTATGATTAACTAAACTCCATAGCTTACATTAGGGTTCACTCTTTGTATTGTGCCTTCTATGTGCCCTCACAAACGTATAATAGCATGCGTCCATTGTTTCTCTATCATACATAATAATTTTAACCACCCTAAAAACCCCCTTTGTTCAACTTATTCAACCTTCCCCCACTAAATCCCTGTCAACGGCTGGTCATCATTGTGTTCATAGTTCTGCTTTTTCCAGTTACTGTAAAATTGAATTCATATAGTATGTAGTGTTTTAAGGTTGGCGTTTTTCAGTGAGCAACATGATTTTAAGGTCTTCCATGTCTTCTTTTAGCTTACTGCTGATTTCTTCTTACTGACGAATAATACTCCATTGTATGGACTCACCACAGTTTGTTTACCCATTCACCTATTAAAAGGCATTTTGGTTGTTTACAAGTTTTGGTTATTATGATAAAGATGTTATAAACATCTGTGGGCAGGTTTCTGTGTGAACATAAGTTTTCAAAGCAGTTGTTTAAAAAGATGCCTGCGATTGCTGGATGGTGGACTTTTAGTTTTGTTAAGACGCTCCCAAACTAGCTCTTTTAAGGAATGCTCTTACCCTGCCATTTTAAAAATATGTATGTTCTTCAGATACTCTTCTTCACTCCTCATGCACTGCTCCTGGAAGCTGGGTAACCAGAAATGAATTCACATAAGGCTGAGACTCATAAATAATTTCTAGTGAAAAGCCTTATATGACACTTCACCTTGGACCTTTCATGCAATTATTAAATTCATCATACTAGATTTTCTAGCAAACTTACCCTTTATCATGGCACTGCTATTCTTCAGTCAGAAAAAACTGAGAGGCACAGCTGCAACCTGGCAATAATTCTTATTTCTCATTTTCCCTCATTTCCTTTATCAGATCACTAAATGTAACATGTGGATACAACCTCTTAATTATCTATCTTGGGTATATTTTTTATACTTTTTATATTACCCCAATAATATTTTTGGAAATATTCATGCTTTGATCAAACTAGTTTATGAATCTTTATTGTTTTTGAAGTCAAGTCACACTTCAGCATGTTCTATGAGGTAACATTTCATATGTAGGGTGGGCAGAAGTAGGTTTACAGTTGTTCATATGGAAGAAGACACGCAGTTTACGCCGACACGTAGATTAATAGACTTGCAACTGCAAACCTACTGTTGCCTACCCCTGTATTTTTTTTGTTATTCTCATTTCTGGCATTGTATCTAATATTCAAGAGACACAGATGCATGTTTAACTCTTTAACTGTACTCTCAAAATATGTTTTTTTTTTTAACATGGTCTGTCTCCAATCTGGAATGAACTTTCCCTCTCTATTTATTGAAGAGGTATCAAATGTCTTTATTTCTATAACAATCTATGCAAACACTATTCTTCTACAAAATCTACTGTCTCTCTTTAAAGAGTTACCTAGTGTTTATGCTGTAATTTTCTAACCTGTACCATTGTGCTAGAATTAATTACATGTTGTCAGTTACCATGTAAAAAATCAAACATGTTGACTGTTTACCATGTTGTAAACACCTTGAATGTAAATTTCTCTCCTTTTCAACTTCTTAGATCTTAAACAAACTAAACTGCATAACAGACAGTAAATGCTCACTAATCATTTATTGAATGAAGGAGAATAAATTTTATAATGAATGTGGCTCCTCATTGAATTGATTTAGTCAGTGTCATGAAGAAACTGGGCTTTAGGGAAGTTTAGCTTATTGTATTCATATCTTGTAAAGAAAAACAAAGAAAAATGCACGCAATTAGAAAAAACACTTTGAAGAATTGTGCCCTTTTCTTGTTTGAAAGGGCAAAGATGATATGTACTTCTACTTCACACAGTTCATGAAACAGTAAATATTCCTTTCATGGACAGGGAAAAATGTGACTGGTTTCTAAAAAACAAAAAATATAAATAAAGAAAAAAATTGAAAGACTGCTGCTTTGTGAAGTGATATAAGTGAATTCCCCAATCTGAAATGACCTTTCCCCTCTTAGAGAAGTCTAAGAGAAGAACATGTAAGTCAAAATTATTAAATATTTAATATAATATTTCAAGATACTTTTATAATTTTAGTCACATTTCAATGAGTTATTTTTCACTGAGTGATATTTTATCTCTGAACATCAAAAAAATAATGAACTTTAGAATGCAATGCAGAGTGTGAATTTTTTCTGAGTTTAGTTTTGTTTATGTTTTGGACCCATTTAAATTCTTCTACTTCGGCTGGTAGCAGAACATCATGGCAAATAAAATGATTTTAAATGAACAGTCTCATACAGAAATTTTGCTTATATATAGATTGGTATTCTGCTTAAAGTTTGATAAATGTATCTTTTACTACTGTAGGTTTTGATGAATTAATTATCAATGCACTGACAAACAGAATGGATATTGCCCTTGCCGAAGTAAAAGACCCATAACAGGGGATAAAAGTACAGTTTTGTATGTTAGGTCTCCAGTGACAAGTGATTGCCAAATAACACTAAGTTCTGCTTCCCCTGGCAAAAATATATTTCTCTTATCTACTGAGCTTAAGAAGAGACACGTGTTCCAAATGGTATAGAGTTGAAAAGCAAATGACTAACCAAAAGAAGCTTGCATCAATTATACCTCTCTGTAGTGTCCTTGAAAAAAATACTTGAAAATGTTTTAAATTAGACTGAAAGTTGAAAATTGAGTGTTCTGATGCCTTAGGAAAGTTGAGTGTCCACAAAAAATTTATTTAAATTTCAAAAGTAAGTTAACAAATGCTCTCTGGTTAGTTTTAGTAGCATGAATTTATATACATACATAACAAAAATTTTCACCTATGTATCTTCTTAAGTTTTGGTGCTAAATTATAATGATCTGATCTAGAGAATGGCAAACTTTTTTCTCTAATGGGTCAAACAATAAACATTTTAGACTTTATGGCCATTGGGCCTCTCTCACAATTGCTCCTATGCTGGTGGATCATGTAAACAAATACAAACGGTTCACAACAATCAGGTGTGACTTGCTGTAAAAAGTTATTTACAGTAACAGGTGGTAGGCAGGATTGCTGATGGTTGGCATACATTGCTTTTGTCCCCTGGTTTGGGGGCCATAATTATCCACAGTAGAGAATTACTCATCTAAAGAGACCAAGGCCATTGCAATCATGGATGTCTGTTGTGTTATATTCTATATATTTAAAGAAGTCTATATTTTAAAGATGTATTATGTGACTGAATGTGCACAGAGTTTAGGAAAATAGAAAACTCAGAAAATAAGCACTTGAGTGCAAGAATTTTGTAATTACTCTTCATCACTCTAGTTCAGAACTTAGCATTGTGCCTGATCAAAAGTGCGGTATCAATAAAGAGTTACATAAGTGAATGAAGAAATTGTTAGAAAAATAATTATAATAAAGCATATAGGGCTATGGTGCAATTATTAAGTTATTATCTTTTCCATTTAAATATTCTTCATATAAACTTGGACTCTGCAAACCATGCTTTCCTTGGCAAGATAACTCCCTGTTCAGTCTTTGCCAATAGGGAGTGAGAGAGACTGTAGGGCTTGAAGAAGGACAAAAATGTTTATGCATTAATTCTGTTTATTTGTTTCTTTCCCGTAACTGTCAGCGTCACCTTAGCTGAGCTTTATCCCACCCAGGACACTTTGTTCCATTAGTAGCAGTCTCCGCAGCACTAATGAAACTGGAACCATAGGGCCCATTACAGAGGCACATTCTTAGACATCTGATGTTCTGCTTGAAGGACCTGTCCATTAAGATTCAAAAATTCCAATTTATTTTGTTATTTCTGTTGTTACCTACCCAAGGAAAAGCCTTCATGTACCTTCTGTGCCTTTTTATTATTTTGATAACTAGTTAACCAATTTTTATATTAAATTACCTTTGCTAAAATAACTGTTGCGGTGTCTATGTCCAGGCAGAATGATATAAGCTCAGTGAATATAAAAAAGAGTGGATGATATTCATTCCCTCCAGCAGTACAATGGAGATAGGAGAGTCCAAGTGATTTAATTAAAAAAATCATTTTTAGTTGGTACCTAAAAAAATGTATTGGCATGTGGCCAACTGTGTTAGCAGTAAAGGAATTTGAGGAAAAAATTGAGGGAGGGAAAAAAGAGGGAGAGAGAGAGATAATGAGGCTCCTGAGCTGAAACACAGAGTTGTGAAAGAGCATGGCAAATTTAGAGAACACGATGATCATTGTGTGGGCAGGTGGGGGAGACTAGAATGAACACGATAGGGCCAGGGTGATAAACATTGGATGTCTCAGAGTGCCCTCCATTCACCCAATCACTGTGCTAGTTTTATGGAGCAAACAAAGTAGAACATGTCGTTAAAGGTGTGGCATTTTCAGTCTGATTGAAAGATTGATATTAAATAATTAATTTTAGGAATAAGTTCCTCAAAAAAATGAATGGAAATTCAGAAAGCTAGATGGGAAATTAATAAGAAAAACTGATTTAAATTAACTTGTGGCAAGGAAGTCTTTTCTTGATAAGTGACATTTAAGTTAAGACCCAAATGAGTAAGAAGGTTTGGCCATATTTAGTAAGAAGGGAATTTACTGTTGAGTTTGGGCTTTATCCTGTGGCTTGGTTGAAGAATTTAAGTATGGAAGTTGTGTACTCACATTGTGTTTTTAGAAAGTTATTTTGGTAGCGTGAAGGACAGATTGAAAGGGAGTATCTAGGGCTCTCCAGGAGCTATGTTGTAGGCAAGTGATTGTCAAAGGTTCTTGAACTTTTTTGCAACATAGGTGGAGAGGATGGAGAGCCAGGTGAGTGCCGTTCTGGAGATAAAGATGAGGCCGTGATTGCCAGAATATGGGAAATGTGTGTTTGTGTGTGTGGGGGGTGGCAATAAAGGGGTCAGCTATAATTACCAGGTTTCTGAATTTGGTGATGATGTAAGTTGGTTAATGTTATTCACCAGTAGAAGTATAGGGTGAGAAAGTGTAACAGTATTTTTAAACCTAAGGATGTGTCTATTAGGTGAAACTAGTCATTTATTTATGTTCAACTTTCTCTAACCTTGTTAATTTTCTGTCAGATTGATCTTTTAGTTGCTAAGAAAGGTCTTTTAAAAACTCCAAATGTTGTTATGGACTTTCATAAATTAGTTTGGATATAATAACAATACTTTCATGTATTTTCATTCTTTGTTTTTAACTAAATGTGAGTTTGGAATCACTGTATCCAATTAATTCAAAATTCTTTGACAAGCCAGCTACAGTTCTTTTATCTTCTATTACAGTTCCTCTCTATTACTATAGTTGAGCCACACTGTTTTTTCTATTGTTTTGGGAATACACATAGTACCTTTCTTAGACCCTCTGCCAGTTCTTGCTTTCCCTTCCTTCTGGACAATCTTATTATACATGACTTGTTTGAAGTGTCATTTGAAATGTGAAATTATATAAATCTTCTGTATAAAATAGCATTTTGCTACATCAAAATCTCTCCACTTGCCATGATTTACTTTTCTTTCCAGCTTTTATTAATGAATTATTTATTGATTGTTGATCCCCACTAGAGTGTGAGCTCCATGACAACCAGAACCTTACTTATTCTCTATTATACCCCTGGTGTCTAGCATATTGTAGGAACTTAATAAATATTTCTTGAAGAACAAATATGAATTAAGTATTTTAACACTTCACAATAGCTTTCTTTAATAAATGTTTGTTTAAAGTCTATTTGTAATCACATTAATGTAGCCCACTGTTTCTCACCTGGAGGTGATTCTATAATCCAGGGATCATTTCATAATGTGTGGAAATGCGTTGGGTTGTCGCAGCTGGGGTGGTAATACAACTGGCATCTAGTGTTTATAAAAAGAGAGAGTATGTGGCTGAGGGAGAGCTCCCTGGCTCCTGAGCTGGCTGTCTCTCAGGTTTATGCTCCGGCTCTCAGGCTCTTCTTCCTCAAGGATGCCTGGATGATGGTGCTGCAACTGTGGGCATTTTCCAATGGACGGAGTTTTGTGTGAGAAAGAACTCCAGGCACAGCCTAGGACCAGGCTGGCCTGGCCCAGCGGCAGGTTTACCCTTTGGGTGTCAGAGGGGGAATAGACACTGAGGTAGAAGCCTGCCATTATTCCGAAATTATGTCATTTTTGTATATTACATTGTTTTTAGTTTGTAAACTAACCCGATAGAAACAAGACAACTAAGAACTGACAGAAAATGATAGGAGGACTCAGGTGGTAGAGTTTAGCCTTAACTGATATGCTTAAATAGACTCCTTTCCTTTATCACCAAAACTTTGCCTAAGTAACTTTGCCTGGAATTCTTGCCTAGATGGTGGAGGAAAGCACCAGACCCCAAGTGCTGTTCGGAAACAGGACTACACTCATTTTGAGTCAGATTTTCTTGTTGTGTCATTGTCCATTATTTTAATTTCAACACTTTTATGAGCTTATAACTTAAATATTTATTCAATTAAAAATTGCCTAGGTTCATGTCATTATATTCTAATTGAATAATTAATCCATTTACATTCACCATGATGCTTGATATTTTTGGAACACCATATTTTGCCAAGAATAATGCAAAATATTCATTATACATCTGACCAGATGTTAGAAGGAAAAATAAGGATGCACATTATAAGTGGGTGGTGTTAATTCCATATCTACCTAAATGTTTTTCTTTTATTTATGCTTATACATTAAAAGTATAATTGTAGAAAGCAATAACAATATTTAGATGAAAAATAATACCCTGAAATATGATAATTGGTTTTGTTTGTAAATGTAAAAAAATGCAAAATTGAATGAAAAAATTAAAATGAATTTTTTTTCCTGAAAGTTTTGGCCAAAAATAGGGGTGAACATTATACACAGCAAAATACTTTTTACATATGCTAATTATTTCTCTTTAGCACTTCTTCTTTTCTGCATTTTTATTGATAAGAGAATATTTTTTTAAATTGTATTTAATATACAAACAAAACTGCACATACAACTCTGAATTTTCACAAGTTGCATATACCTGCATGTCTAGTACTCAGATTAAGAAATTAAGAAGCAGGGTATCACCATCTCCATAGAAGCCCCCTCAGGCATTTTTTTTTTTCTGTTTACTCAAGAGGAACTACTTTCATTTCTGACAGCAGATTTATTTTTGTTGAAATTTAAATACATAGATTTATAGAATATATATACATTTTTAGAATTATAGAATATGAGGGGGGGCCCAAAATATCAGAATTATCTTCTGGAGGGTGCACCCCTTGTAGCACAGGCTTCCCTGGCTGAGTATTCTAGGAACACATCTGAATCAGTGAAGCAGCTGCTGTTATTGTGAGAAGCTGCATTCAACTTCAGTGAATTTTTTTGGAAGACTCAACATGTTTGCCCATTTTACGATGGATGATTTACAAGTGCATCTACCCACATCACACTGAGGGCTCAGCGGTTTTTAACCAAAAATGGCATGACTACCCCATGCCCTGTCCTTGCTATTCACCCCATCTCACCTTGGGCACCCTTTTTGTTTGTTTCCCCAGATGAAAAATGTCTTCAAAGGGAAATGTTTTGCCAATATGGAAGAGGTGAAACAAAAAAATGGCAGAAGCACTAAAAGACATAAAAATTGATGAGTTGTAAAACTGTTTTGAGCAGTAGAAAAAATATCTCAATGGATGTATTGCCTAAATGGAGAGTACTTAGAATGTGACTGAAATTCAAACATGTAAGAAAAAAAATCACAATTTTTATAAATAAATTCCATTTTGGGGGTCTCTCAAAGTGTATATATGATTTTTATTCAATATTATAAGAATCATACTTATTTTTTATGTTCTTGAAATAATTTATCCTTGTTGCTCTATAGTATTTTATTTGTGAATATGTCACAGCTTACTTACTTATTCTGTGATTGATAGGCATTTGAGTATAAACAGTGCAGGGCCAATATGTATAGTACTGCTGTATACACCAACATAAATCTGTTAGTAAACCTATGTCCACATTCCATTTGGGGATACACCTTCAAGTAAAATTATCCAATAGCTTTCCAAATTGGTTGTTTAAATGTATATGCTCTGACAAACAGTATAAATAATTGCACTGCTTTATACCCTTAACAAAATTGATAAATGTAAACTTATTTGAAGCATTCTGTTGTTTAGATTCATGGAATTGTGGTTTTAACTGACTTATTTTTTTATGAAGTGTCTTTTAAATATTTTTTTCCTCCATTTACCATTGTCTTTTTTCTTTTCTTTTTTTAAAAATCCTTGCCAGAGGTTACATTTATTGATTTTAGAAAGAGGGAGGGATGGAGCAAGAGAGAGAGAAAAAGAAAGAAAGAAAGATTGATCTGTTGCTTCCCAAACCAAGAACCAAACCTGCAACCTAAGTATGTGCCCTGAATGGGAATAGATTTGGGTTGCCATTAAGTTTTTTTTTCTTTTTTTAAAGATTTTTTGTTTATTTGTTTTTAGACAGAGGGGAAGGGAAGGACAAAGAAGAGAGAAATATCAATGTGTGGATGCCTCTTTCATGCCCCCAACTGGGCGGACCTGGCCTGAGACCCAGGCATGCATCCTGAGTGGGAATCGAACTAGTGACCCTTTGGTTCATAGGCAAACACTCAATACACTGAGCCACACCAGCCAGGGCCATTAAGTGAAGTTTTAATCATGTTATTTCTCCTCTACTGATGTGCTGCAGATGCATTCTATTTTAATTATTTTATGATTACCCTTAACATTTTAACATACACAGAATTGCACAGTTTATAATATTTTCTATACTACTCCAAAGGATATAAGCTTTAAACTCATTAATTCATCTCATGACAGGCATGCCATTCTTTAGTGTTTTATTTACTTCTTTGATTTTTAGCCCTACAAATTAGACATTAATTTACCATTATTTAATATAGTCCATGTTTTCTACAATTCACTCATATGTTGAGCATTTTCTTGCATTCTAGGTGTTTTGTGATAAATTTGCTTCCTTCTGAAATAATACTTTTGAAGAGTGATTCTAAAATGTACTATGCATAAGAATCACCTGAAGGGTTTTTAAGAAAGACACAGATTGCAGAGTACCTGGGGTGTGCACATACTCATTCTAGGGAGGGAGTTACTGACAACTTAGAGCGGGCCAGAGGGAGAACACAGAGATGGCAGCTTTGGCCTCCTTGGTCTCTGGGGAGAAGTGCAGTCACCTCTTAGGTGTGTGCTAAATAGCAAGCCGACCCTCCAGCTGCAACTTTTGAAGTATGAAAATAATTCTCTTTCAGAGGAAGACTGGGAGATGGATGTTTCTCTTTGCTCCCCTGTGCTGAACCTGATCATACATGGTGGATAAGCCACAGTGAGTCCTCAAGAGCCAGTTAAGAACTATTTATTTGTTATTTTTTTGTGGGTCTCATGGATACAAGCCCCACTGGCATTCAGAGAGAGTTGTTTTAGAGGCCTGTCTCTCAGGTGAAACTCTTAAAAGTTTGCTAGATATTGGGTCCACTCCTATTGCTCCTCAAGGAAAAGCTGGGAATTGTGAGTTCCTTCTTGATTGGGCTGGGGGTATGATTTATGGTGAGTGTGGTTCAGCCTATCCTACTCATTTCAATGTGGGCATTTTCTCATTCATTCAGTGTGTAGGAGTCACTCAGCTAGTTTCTGGACCTGTCTCAAAGAGAATCGGTCCATGAGTAGCTGTATATTTGTTGTCTATGGGAGGAGGTAAATTCAGGAGACTCCTCTTTCACCGTCTTGGAACATAACCCAAACATTCTTTTCATTCTTTTTTGTAATTTTCTTATCAAACCTGTTGCCTCACTGTAATCCACATCTCAATAAATGGAATCTCATTGCTTTAGGTGCTTAGATCAAAAACTTTGGTAACTTTAAAAAATATTTTTTTTCATTTTACTTCTTTTATTCATACACTTGCCTTTCTCTAATGTCAAGCTACACTGACTTTTTTACTGTTTCTAAAAAAAAATCAAGAAAAAAAAATAATGACCTCCTATCCTTAGGAACTTTTATGTACAATTCCCCCAGCTCTTCCTCTAGAAATAGTTATGACTTACTCCCTTGCCTCTTTCTGGTCATATTTCCTATGACACTTAATCAGTATGCTGTCCCTGAGCCCATTTTTATCATTAAATCGCTTTTTAAAAATTAATTAATTTATATTTTTTAGACAGAGGAGAAGGGAGGGAGAAAGAGAGGGAGAGAAACTTCAGTGTGTGGTTGTCTCTCATGTGACCCCCACTGGGGACCTGACCTGCAACCTAAGCATGTACCCTGACTGGGAATCTAACTGGCGACCCTTTGGTTTGCAGCCCGCATTCAGTCCACTGAGCCACAGCAGCCAGGGCAAAATCACTTTTTATTGTTATTTTATTACAGTTGTCCCAGGTTTTTCCCCTTTGCCCTCTCTGCCCATCTCACCCACCACACCCACAGTCAGTTCCCACACTGTTGTCCAGGTCTGTGAGTCATTCATACATGTTCATTGTCTAGTCCCTTCCCCTTCTTTCCACCAATATCTTCCTCCCTCCTGCCCTCTAGTCACTTTTAGTCCATTCCATGTTGCCATGCTTGTAGTATGTTTTATTCACTAGTTTATTTTGATCATTAGATTCCTCTTCTAGATGAGATCATGTGGTATTTGTCTTTCACCACCTGGCTTATTTCAGTTAGCATAATATTCTCCAGTTTCATCCATGCTGTTGAAAAAAAAATTGGAGTTCCTTCTTTCTTTCCACTGTGGAGTATTTAATTGTGTAAATGTGCCATAGTTTTTTGACCCTGTCATTTACTGATGGGCACCTAGGTTGCTTCCAACACTTGGCTATTGTAAATTGTGCTGCTATGAACATTGGGGTGCATAGATTCTTTTGGATTGGTGTTTCAGGGTTTCTAGGATATAATACTAGCAGTAGAATTGCTGGATCAAAAGGTAGGTCCATTTTTAGTTTTCTTAGAAAATTCCATACTGCTTTCCATAGTGGTGGTACCAGTCTGCAGTCCCACCAACAGTGTACTAGGGTCCCCTTTTCTCTACAACCTCTCCAACACTTGTTGTTTGTTGCTTTGTTTATGATGGCCATTCTGACTGGTGTGAAGTGATATCTCATTGTACTTTTAATTTGCATCTCTCTGAACATTTTTTCATGTGTTTCTGGATCTTCTGTATGTCCTCCTTAGAGAAGTGTCTGTAAAAGTTTTTTGCCCATTTTTTAATTGGGTTGCTTTTCTTCTTAGAGTGGAGTCATGTAAGTTCTTTATATATTTTGGAGATTAAACCCTTGCCTGAGGTATCATTGGCAAATATGTTTTCCCATACAGTTGGTTCTCTTTTTATTTTAATACTGTTTAATACTGTTATCATCTCAAGGTCCCAGGGTAGCTTGTCCAACTTCTAGCAACACTGCCTGTATCACATTTACCTGCCTCTAAAGGCAGCTTCTGTTGTGGTTAAGGGGCTGGGATCCCTGGATCAACAGTGTGTGGCACACAAAATGTAGTTAATGAATTCTTATTGAATAAAAATATTGAGCTTAAGGATTACATCTTTTTATCTTTCTTGTTCTGTATAATTACCTGATCATTATTTGTATTTTTAACATTTTTGTTGCTCATTTACATATAACATTTTCTCTCTTAATTCAATAAAGAGATTTTAAGCTCTCTAATGGTAGTACTATATCCTATTCAAATTATCTTTTTCAAAAAGCTAAGGTTAAGCAACCTACTTCTAATAGATGATTATTTACTCATTTATCAATTTCTGCAATAAGATATTTGCATTGTGAATCTATTATATAAAATTAATGATTTATTCAATGCAAAATCTAGTACATGCTCAATAAATATTATTTTATTTATGAACAATGGAAAATTTTATTAATATTTTACTTATTCCAAAATTTGTAATAGGCTATATAATTATTATACTTCTTTATTTTACATATTGCTCAAATATTTAGAATAGGCTATATTGTGTTATATTTAATATCTTTGACATTTGAAGAGAAATTATAATTTTAAAACCTAAATTATGCTTGCTGTTTTCTTTACTCCTTCATTTTTTAGTAGTTCTGGTGATGAGATTTTGTCAATAAAATTCATAATATATAGTTTCTCAATAGGTACTTTGTTTTACTGGAAAGAGGACATTTTCTTAAAACCTAAAATGAATTAGTTTATAAAATATACATTTGTCAGAAAAAAACAACAGAGGAACAATTTATAATCTATTTTTTGCTAGTTTAGGGTTACACACATAAGTGTTCCAAAATGTGTTATGAATAGAAGGCTGAGTGAATAAAGAAAGAGCTTAACAAATAGACAGAGACTTCAATTTTGCATAGAGGTAATCAGGTAATTTTGGTAAATGACCTAATTGAGATGCTTCAATAGTGCAGACCAGTGATGAATTGTGTGGACATTCAGATCCATAATAGAGAAATAACATTGCTCAAATACTTATATTACAGTAGATAAGAGAATGGAATGTATAGGTAGATATTTTTGCTTTGCAGTAAAAATATTTTCACACATTTTCATTACTTCTGAAATATTGTGAGTTTGGAATGTATGTATAATGAATCATGGGGAATCTTTTTAGAATTTTTAAAAATATTTAAATAATGAGTAGTGTAAATTTGCTAAGGAAAAAAATTCATCATTAAAGATTCTTGTAGGGCAGTCCTACGTGGATTATTCTTAAAACAATTGTAATTTGTTGAAATTAATCCTCACTTTCAGGAGAGATGAAAGCTGTAATAAGGATTTTTTTTGTATGTTTAATTAGTCTTTGTTCTAAATCCTCTACATAGCCCTGAAAAACGATTTGTACATTAGTAAAACCCAATAAAATTAACCGGTAGAAATGAGGGGTCAGAAGAACTAAAACTTGTACCGAAGAGGCTTTCTGTACAGAAGGTAGTAATATAGTCATGGATTTTTCCAAAACCACTATTTGGTGTAGGCATACTGTACAAGGAGCTGATGTATAGCTAGACCTAAATCAATTCCAGGTAACAGGTGATAAGTATGTGTTAGTAAAGCTGCTTACTGAACATTAAATTTATTCTGATGCTTCAATTTTAACTGATAGCCTTGCTGGGTAAAGTAGCCTTGGTTGTAGGTCTTTGCTTTTCATGCTACCTACCCAAAGCAATCTATAGATTCAATGCAATTTCTATCAAGATTCCAAGGTTATATTTTACAGAACTAGAGCAAATATTTCAAAGATTTATATGGAATCAACCACAAAAGGCCCCACACAGCAACAGTGATTCTGAGAAAGAAGAATCAAGTTGGAGGCAACACAATATCTAATATCAAACTATACTATAAGGCTGTTGTAATCAAAACAGCATTGTAATGGCATAAAAACAAAACATAGATCAGTGGAAAAGAGTAGAGAGCCCAGAAATAAACCCATACTTTGTAGTCAATTAATATTTGACAGAGGAAGCAAGCACATAAAATACACTAAAAATAGTTTATTCAATAAATGATGTTGGAGAAATTGGACAGATATGTGCAAAATAAATGAAATTAGACAACCGTCTTCAACTGCACACAAACATAAATTCAAAAATGGAATAAATAATTAGATGTTAGACCTAAAACCATAAAAGTCCTAAAAAAACATAGGCAGCAAAATCTTGGGACTTTCCGATAGCAATATTTCATTGAATACATCTGCCCAGGCAATGGAAACAAAAGAAACAATAAATAAATGGGAATACATCAAATTAAAAGGTTTTACACAGCAAAGGAGATTGTTGACAAAATAAAAAGACAGCCCACAGAATGGGAGAACATATTGACTGATACATCTAATAAGGGGCACCTGAAATTTGTAAAGAAATTACAAACCTCAACACCAAAACAAACAAACTAATTTTAAAAATGGGCAAAGAATCTGAAGAGACACTTCTCCAAAGAAGAGATATAGATGGCCAATAGACATATGAAAAGATGTTCAACAACACTAGCCATCAGAGAAATGCAAATTAAAACCATAATAAGATATCCACTCACATCTGTCAAAATGGGTATTATCAATAAATCAATCAACAAGTGCCGGTGAGGATGTGGACAAAAGTGGACCCTTTTTAACTGTTGGTGGGAATGCAGATATGTGCAGCCACTGTGGAAAGCAGTATGGAGATACCTCAAAAAATTAAAAAATGAATCTGCCTTTTGATTCAACTATCCCACCTCTGAGAAAATATCCAAAATAACCCAAACACTAATCCAAAAGAACATAAGCATCCCTATATTCATTGCAGCATTATTTACAATCACCAAGCTATGGAAGCAACCCAAGTGTCCATCAGTAGGTGAGTGGATAAAACAACTGTGGGACATTTACACAATGGAATACTATGCAGATGTAAAAAAAGAAAATGTTACCCTTTATGAGAGCATGAATAGACCTAGAGAACATTATGCTAAGTAAAATAAGCTTGTCAGAGAAAGAAAAATACCATATGATTTCACTCACATGTGGAATCAAATGAACAAACTGAACTAACAAGCAAAATATAGTCAGACACATAGAGAGCAGGATGACAAATAAGCAGGGGGGATGGAGGGATGGATCAAAAAAGAAAAAGTATTCATGGTCATGGACAATAGTGTGGTGATTACAGAGGGGGAGGTGGCATAAGGGGGTTAGATATTAATGGAAAACTACAATAAAAGTTAAATAAATAAAAACTATTCTATTACTAATTGCTTATCAACACCTGACATTCTACTTAAAATAACACTCATCAAGTTTATTAACTTCTTAGTGGCAAGGGTTATATATGACAACTTTTTATGTCATTCACAATGAAGCACATATCACCTGTAGTAGAACCTAAATGTCTAATAATTTATAAATGCTGCATTTGATATCCCAGAATTTTAATTTAAAACAGAGGCTAAGCATTTTTTATTCTACATAAATAATTTGAAAAGAGGGGCACTATTTGAAACTGATTCTTTCATCTT
The DNA here is from genome assembly GCA_004027475.1 of Anoura caudifer. Classification (NCBI taxonomy): domain Eukaryota; kingdom Metazoa; phylum Chordata; class Mammalia; order Chiroptera; family Phyllostomidae; genus Anoura; species Anoura caudifer. The sequence goes on from PVKU01001449.1 coordinate 270,027, forward strand.
ACATTCTAGTATCTTATGGTAAATTTCTCAGAAACCAGAATCCATACTCTAGAGTGTGAATTTTATGAACTTCATTTCTCCTGGGGAAGTACATTATAATGCAATGCATTACTCTATGAGATCTGCTGTAAAGAACATTTAGAATTTTGAAGATATGTTTTTATCCTAGACACGTGCTTAAAACCCTTCCACTTTCCAAGAGCAAAGAAGGCCTTGCTAGTTATAATGTTTTGCATACTTTAGAACTCAGCTGTAAGAAACCCATTTCTTTTTAATGCAGAAGAAAAAGAAGAGGATACTTAGAGATAACACTGACTAGACACTGCATCAAAATTCACAACAAGTACCCCATGTCTGCACATGCAGGAGAGAGACACACAGAGAATGAGAGGCTATAGAGATGGAAACAGGGAGATGTTTGAACCAAAGGTGTTAAAGATTAAGTTTAAAATATTACTACCACCAAAATAAAGTAAGAACTGTACATTATTTTAACTTTTTGATAGAAGAACAGTTTGTGAGATAGAATATGTATGTAGGTTTCTCAAAAGGAAAATATCTCTATATGTTTAAATTTAAACATTTTCAAAATTTCTATTATAGAAAATCCTTGTCTTGCGCCATCTCAGTTGAAAAAAAAATGGTTAAATAATCAATAAAAATCAACTAGAGAGTAAAAGCTAATCACATCTATAATCATGGCCCCATAATCTATGGCCCCGTAATATTATTCTTTTAATTTTGTGTACAGAAAAATGAGAACAACATATTATACCCTGAAGACCCCATCAACAAACTACGAGATTTAATAAATGAATTCAGCAAAGTAGCAGGATACGAATTTAATATCTAGTAATTGGTGGCACTTTTATACACAATAATGGACTCTCAGAAAAAAATCCCATTTACCATTGCAGCAGCAAAAACAAAAATAGGAAGCCTGTAATTGGAAGAATATAGAACATTGAAGAAAGAAGTAGAGGAAGGCACAGCAAATGAAAGCACATACCATGTTCGTGTATTGGAAGAGTGAACATCGTTAAAATGTCCGTACTACCCAAAGCAATTCCTATTAAAATACCCATGTATCTTTCATAGATCCAGAGAAAATATTCAAAAATGTATATAGAACCAAAAGAAGACATTGAATGGCCTCAGCAATCTTGAGAAAGAAGAACAAAGTTGGAGGGATCGCAATACCAGATATCAAACCACACTACAACACCATTGTAATCAAAACAGCCCGGTACTGGCACAAGAACAGGCATATGAAACAGATCAATGAAATAGAACCACATCCCCAGAGATCAACCCACACCTTTATGGTCAATTAATATTTGACAAAGGAGGCAAGAACATATGATGGAGTGAAAAACAGTCTCTTCAATAAGTGGCGTTGGGAAATTGGACTGGTACCTGCAGAAAGATTAAATTAGATCACCAGCTTATACCATACATAAGAATAAACTCAAATTGGATAAAATGCTTAGGTGTAAGTCATGATACCATAAAAATCACATAAGAAATCATAGGCAGTAAAATCTCAGACAACTAGAATAGCAATATTTTGCCACTATATCTCCTACGACTAGAGATACAAAGGAAAAACAAACAAATGGAACTTATCTAGCTAAAAATTTCTGCACAGCAGGAGAAACCATCAACAAAATGAAAAGGGAACTCACTGTATGGAAGAATATATTAGCCATTAATTCCCAAAATATATAAAGAACTTATACAACTGAACACCAGCATGACAAATAATCCAATTAAAAAAATCAGCAAAGGACCTAAATAGATACTTCTCCAAAGAGAACATGCAAATGGCCAATAGACATAAAAAATGCTCAAAATCACTATTCATCAGAGAGACTCAAATTAAAGAGACATTGAGTTATCACCTCACACCTGTCAGAATGGCTTCCATCAGTAAATCAACAAACATCAAGTGCTGCTGAACATATGGAGAAAGATACCCTAGTGCACTGCTGGTAGGAATGCAGACTGCTGTAGCCACTGTGCAAAACAGTATAGAGCAGGGGTGTCAAACTCATTTTCACCAGGGGTCGAATCAGCCCTGCGGTTGCCCTCAAAGGGCTGAATGTAATTTGAACTCCTTAACAGTTAAGGAGTAGTTACATTTATACAGTCCTAAAACTATTTGGTTCTTGGAAGACAACCATGAGGCTGATGTGGCCTCCTGTGAAATGAGTTTGACACCCCTGGTATAGAGTGTCCTTAAAAAACTAAAAATGGAACTGCTATTTGACCCAGTGATTCTACTTTTGGGAACATATCCTATGAATGTGCAAACATCAATAAAAAGAGAATATATGCACTCCTGTGTTCCTAGCAGCATTATTTACAAAATCTGAAAGCCAAGATATGAAAACAGCCCAAGTGCCCATCAGTAGATGAGTGGATAAAAAAGCAGTGATATATTCACACAATGTAATACTATGTGACTGTAAGAAAGAACTCCTATTCTTTGTGACAGTGTGGATGAACATGGATATTATTGTGTAAATAAAATAAGCCAGTCAGAGAAAGGCAAGTACCATATGATCTCACTCATATGTGGAATATAATAAACAAAATAAAACCAGAGGCATGAATTCATGGAACAGATTGTCAGATCTTGGAGGGGAGGGGATTGTGGGTGACTGTAAGAGATTAGCCAAAGAACATATATGCATAGCTCATGGACTCAGAAAAAATTGTGATGAAGACCAGGAGGGAGCAGGGACTGATTTGAAGGGGACAATGGCAGTGGGGAGGGGGTATCTGTAATAGCATCAACAATTAAAAGAAATTTCTTAAGCTAGTCATCTCAGTGCATAAAATGCCTTCCATAGGTAACCACAAGCTGATAAAAGTAGTAGACAAGTGTTGAAAGTAAGGAATGAGCTTTTATTTGTGGCTAAGCACAGTTGGGAACTTGGTCTGAGAGGAACGGAGATGAAGATAAGACAATTTCACTTAAGTAAAAATGGTATCATTGAACACAAAACTGTTACCCGAGAGTGAGTAGAGATTCTGTTTTATGGTTTTCCCTCCTGTTGGTTTCCCTACTCAAAGAGGAGCGATTTTGAAAAAAACCTACAATGTAAAAAATATGTATTCCAACTCACACAGAAGTTCCAAGCACTAAATGATTTCTTCTTTCATAGTTTGTTTCAATGAGAATTATCACAGCACACGGTTTGAGTTCTAGCCATGGGTGCAAATAGTAAATTATGTGGGTTTAATATAAATAATATGCTGCATGAAAGCAAGGCTTCTCTGTTCTGCCTATGTTCTGTTACAGTACTACAGCTATGGCTGACATACATGAGTGTTCAATAATTGTTAAAAGCATGAATAAATAAATTAATATTGGTGGCAATTATTTTGTGCACAACACCAGAAGCTCATATATTTTACGTGAATAATTATTCTTCTGTGTATGTGTGCATGAGAGAGAGTGAGAGAGAAGGGATATTTCAACTTTGCTCATTATCACAGAGGATTAAAGATTGGTTAATAATGACAAGAAAAAGTTAGAACAGATATGTACAATTCATCTGGAATCCCTTGTTATCTTAAGTAGGACCAGTTGGTTTTAAAGTAAAATAACAGGTAAAAGTCTGCTAACTAGCTCTCCAATCTAGTTTGTCTTCCTCTCATTCCAACAACAACAACAAAAAAAAACCATGTTGTATTATATTCTAAATGAATATTTGCTGAATTGTGGTAGTGCTTTATGTTGAAGGATGAGTAAAGAATCATGGGAATAGTATGGTTTGCATGAGAAAATAAACAGATACCAAAGCCAAAACTTTAATGGAAGACAGTTGATTCTAGAAGGAGGCTCTTGCTGAAAGACTTGCTTATTTGTTTTATAAGGTTGTTCTAGAGTCACCAAAATTTCTCATTATGTACAAGCATCTTTGCTCTTCTAGTTTCTATGGAGAGCAACATCCAGGAGCTCATTAGGTTTTTACAGAAAGGAACAAACATTGAATCATTCTATAAGTGAAATTAATTTATTAAGTCACAATTATTGGAAAGAAGGTGATTTGGGGCTAAAATAATTTTGTTTTAAACTGCTTGTTAGAAGTATCAAAATGTTAGAACTTCCTAATATGATTCTGGTCTTGAACAAATTTGTTAGGTTTGAGAAGTTAAAGGAATTGTGACAGTCCTTTTACTCACAACCAAGAATAGAAACAGAAATGTGTAAGCCAGATGTTTATTAGCAACTACCTTTTGGAAGTTAATGGATAAGAGAACGTTGAGGAGAATTAATACAATTTCTTGAAATTACAGTCAATTACTTTGCTAGAAAATGTATAAACTTCTGGTTATCATATGCATTCATGAAACATTTTTGGTATTTAAATATTTATATTGCACATTCACATTCTTAGAGTTTTAGTATACGGTTTACTCTAACATTTTCAATCAAGTGTAAACAAATACAAGGGCACCAGAAGCTACCATGCAGAAGACACCAACCATGTGTCAATCACTGCATTAAGTGCTTCTGTTATTTTGATATTTTTTGTTATTTTGTTTTTTTAATTCTCATAAATATCCAACTCCAGTACCTTCATCCCCATTTTATAGTTGTTAAAACTGGGTTTCAGAGCTCCTTAACTTATTCCAGTTTATAAAACCAGGAAGCAACTGATGCTTTATACTTAGGTATATATGAATCCAAAATCTTTTTTCTGTATAACACAGAAAATTGTTTTACAAATAAATAAATAAGTACACATAACTTTGTTTGCTTTCTACTTTATGCCAAAAATAAATATGAAGAGCTGCTTATGTTACTTATTTTCCTTCCTGATTAAAAAAATATTTTTTTGTACAAGTCTCTTATTTTGTTTCCTTTCCATACAGGCCTGCGTCTCTGTGAGGAAAATAACTCCTCATTGCTGTTAGCCTGTGTCTACTGGCAAAGCAGGATTATTATATCCACTTGAGAGTGTAGCAACATGCAGGCAAGATGCATTTATTAAAAGTGCAGAATGAAATTAAAGGATTTAGTAATTCATTTTGTCATATATCTATAATACTTTACATTTGCACAGTTCTAAACATTTATTAACTCATCTTCATAGCTTGTGAACTTCATTATACATGGTATCATACAATGTATAAGCTGAAACACACTGAAGTAGGACCACTCCTCCTAGATGTGAAAGAGAAAATTCTAAAGAATTTAAAGTTCAAGACACCTGCTTCACAAAGTAGAAAATATTTAAGACCATTTTGCACAAGTAGAATTAAAATTTGGAAGAAAATTCACTACAACGTCTAAGGTGATTCTTGACATAGCTCTAGCTGATTGTCAGTGACAAGATTACATGATCCTGATGGGAAAGGACAAAATGACATTGAAATGAAGAAAATATGTGAAAAAAGACGTTTGAGGTGCAGACATAATTGTAGAGACAATCTTCAATATGTGGCAACAAGACCATCAAGACAATTACTTACTGACACCTGACCACTATGATCTCTACAAATAAAATCTAAAATAATAAGCTTATACTAGGAATATTATGGTTAAAAGAAGTATAATGACATGGTTTGGAATAAAATACATTTCAAATAATGTAGTAAAGTAACCTTAAATATCTAAACTCATGATGGCTAGATCAAAATTATCATGGTGGTGGAAAGTGACTAAAAGTTGATTAAAAAACTCAGAGGTATGATGATTATATTTTAATGTGGTTAAGAAAATTAAATTATTTTATTATATTTTTTCATTACCTCCTTTTACCTTCTTCCACCTCCACCCCTGTCCACTCACATCCTCCACACCCCATTGTCCATGTCCATACACAATTTTAAAGGAAATAATGTAAATAAAAACAAGCCAACTCAAAATAGAAATGATTCTTGCAATTGATTTTTAAAAATAATTTTTAAAACTATTCTTAGAAGTTATGGAAGAGTTAAATGTGAATAAGTACCAGGATAATTTTTAAAAGAAATCAAAATATAAATTTAAAAATTAATATATTATTGCCATTATTTAAAACAAATGATATGCTATAAATCTTATTTTTTTAATTTAATTTTACATTTTTTTCAGGCTAATACTTTTTGTACAATAGTGTATATTGCCTTATGCAATTCATTTACTGGTGGACATACTTCCTGATGGGGCACCAAAGGGCTTCATGACCTTTCCCATGTTGAGAGCTCTAGTTTTGTTTTCTACTTTTGATCAAGTTATATGTTTAAATACCACGCATTTTGCTGCACTATACTGGAAAACTGTCTTTTTTGCCTCTGCCTTCTTTGTTTTCTGTTATCATTACATTAACATCAATTAAGTAATTGTCACCCTATCTTGTAATTGGCACTTAATATTCCCTTGAAGGAAAAGTATACTTTATATATGCTTCCCTCCCACAGCCCCAGAAATAAGCTATGTTCCCGGTTCAATGTGAATGCTTAATAAAAGTTTCTGAGTACTTTATCCACTTGATGTTCTGAATAATACCATTGCTTGGGAGGTAAATCAGTGTTGAAGTTAACACTATGGAATGACATTTTTATTAGCAGGTAGCAAGTTTCCAGAAAGAGTCTCTATACATGCATTTTAGGAATCTGTGGTTAACCAAAAAATGAAAAGCCAAAGTGAGAGGCAATAAGTGATTATTTGCAATTAAAGAATTGCATTCAATGGCACAAATTCAGGCAGAAACCAAAAATATACCTTGATTACAGGCTGAGGGTAAGGGAAAAGGAAAGCAATTGATTACATGAATACAGGAAAGACATTTATATTGATGTTAACAAGTTGAGTTATTCTTTAGCTATACATGAAAGATCAATTACTGGTTCTATCTTCAGAAAGAGTGTCTTTATGGTCAGGATAACTGCTTTCTGTTTTACAGACACTTGTAAGATGATGTTGCCTTGGCTTACACTAAAGATAATTTTTGCCAATTTGAACATTCCAAGGGTTCAAGGAACAAGGAAAACATGCAAGCAGTTCCTCCGAATGGTTGCTGTGGCTCTATCTTGAAATGGCTCCACTTATGTCAACTTATCACATTGCCGAACTTTTGAAATTGAATGGAAAGTAGATGAATATGAATCTGTGTATTTCAAGAGAAATTTAATGGCTTTTATCACATTCTCAAAAGATGTATTACAAAAACAGTTTCCAGAGGCCTTGGGCATATTTCTTGGATAATCTCTCACATCTGCTGAATGGGTCTGCTGTCACCTGGATTGTAATTCACACCTCCCCAGATTCCTCTACCCTGTAAACAGCTGGGAGTCTTAAATCCTTGCAATGGATGATTACCGGATTCGTTAAGTTAGATAATTAAGTAAATAAAAAAGAAAATCAGGACAAATTTAAAAGACAAATATGAGCACATAATCAGTGATACCAAATAGTTGTACCCTTAAATAATGGTTATGACTTTCTATGTTCACTGAACTCTGTTCTTTCAAATGCATTCTTCATTCTTCTATATGAGAATTTTATAAGGTGAAAGGTAAAATAATGCTACAAATTACTATATTTATTTACCAATTACTGCAGTTGACCGATATTTTGTTTACTCTTATTTGTGTTTTAAAAAATTAAGAAAATACAGATTCATTCAATGGAAATGTTAAATTCTTGGAAGTAAAAATTAAAGTTTAAAAAGTGGATTTCAGAGGTAAAGAAAATAATAGCAATTCATGTGCCCATAACTATTACATCCATCTTCTTTATTATTTTTTCTTTTATTGACTGTAGAGAGAAGGGAAGGGAGGGAAAGTAATGTTGATATGAAAGAGAAACCTTGATCACTACCTCTTGCACACACCCCAACGGGAGACCAAACCTGCAACCTGGTACTTGCCCTGTCTGGGAATTGAACCAGCCACCTTTCCCTTTGCAGGACAACATCCAACACACTGAGCCACACTGACCTGGGCTATTCATACAATTTTTTTCAGGAGTTAATCTAAGATAATCAGATGTTAGTTGTTTGTTTCCAAGTTAGTTTGTGCCATTTTTATCTGTTGTTAACATGATATAATTTAGTTGACTCCTACTACAAACAAATAAAATATGATAAATAAAAACAGTTATTATTTATATTAAAAATAAGTCAAATTATTTGGAATATTCAGTAAAAATATTTCTTAAAACAATTCTGTTTGAGTAGATTTGGAAGAAGAATGTACAGTTGACCCTTGAACAATTCAGGTTTCACCCACATGGGCCCACTTATATGCAGATTTTTTTTCAATAAATACCTGTATTGTTTTTGAACTGCAGTTATAAGTCTGAGGATACTAAGGGCCAACTGTATGTAGCAATCCGTGGGATTTTATTTTTAAGTATATTTTATTAATTATGCTATTATAGTCGTCCATTTTTTTCTCCCTTTATTCCCCTTCACCTTGCACCACCCCTCCCACCAGCATTTCCCCTACCCCTTAGTTCATGTCTACGGGTTATACACAGAAGTTCTTTGGCCTCTTCATTCCCCATACTATTCTTAACCTCTCCCTCTCTACTTTGTACCTACCAATTATATTCTTCATTCCCTGTACTTTACCCCATTCTCCCCACCCCCCTTCCCACTGATAACCCTTCATGTGTTCTCAATTTCTATGATTCTGTCCCTCTTCTAGATCTTTGCTTTGTTTGTTTGTTTTTGTTTTTAAGGTTCCATTGTTGATAGCTGAGTTTGTTGTCATTTCACTTTTCATAGTTTTGATCTTCTTTTTCTTAGATAAGTCCCTTTAACATTTCATATAATAAGGGCTTGGTGATGATGAACTCTTTTAACTTGACCTTATCTGGGAAGCACTTTATCTGCCCTTCCATTCTAAATGACAGCTTTGCTGGATAGAGTAATCTTGGATATAGGTCCTTGCCTTTTATTACTTCGAATACTTCTTGCCATTCCCTCCTAGCTGGCAAGGTTTCTTTTGAGAAATCAGCTGACAGTCTTATGGGAACTCCTTTATAGATAAATGTCTCCTTTTCTCTTACTGCTTTTTGAGATTCTCCCCTTATCTTTAATCTTGAGTAATGGAATTATGACATGCCTTGGTGTGTGCTTCCTTGGGTCTAACTCCTTTGGGACTCTCTGAGCATCCTGGACTCCTGGAAATCTTTTTTATTTGCTGGATTGGTGAAGTTGTCCTTTATTATGTTTTCAAATTTCTTGTTCTTCCTCTTCTTCTGGCATCCCTATGATTAGGATGTTGGAAGGTTTAAAGTTGTCCCAGAGGTTCCTCAGCCTCTCCTCATTTTTTAAATTATTATTTCTTCATTCTGTTCTGGTTGAATGTTTATTTCTTTCTTCTCCTTCAAATTGTTGATTTGAGTCCCACTTTCCTTCCCTTCACTGTTGGTTCCCAGCATATTTTTCTTTATTTCACTTTGCATAGCCTTCACTTATTCCTCTATTTTGTGACCATTCTCAACCATTTCTGTGAGCTTCTTAATTTTTGGTGTTTTGAACTCTGCGTTTTGGAGCAAGAGGCATTGTTCCCTTTATGGCATTTTATACAGGAGACAGCATCCACTTGCTGTCTGTGAGGAATATCCTGGAACCAATGCCCCATAGATACTAAGTAATAGCTTAAGTTTGGGGAGAGTCAAAAATTATGTGTGGATTTCTGACTGCAGGGATGGTGTTGGTACTCATAATTATTTTGTTGTTCAGCAGCAACTGTACATGTATTGAAAGAATTATAGAAATCTGGAAGCATAATGTACTCATTAATTTATAAAATTTTAAAATCTTACTCCTTTAATTATATGCTTTAATTATGGATTTAAGTTGAATCAGAGGATTTATAACAATAAAAATAATTGAACTCAGTAGTAGTTAGTGAATATACATAATATGTATAAACATAATACATTTTATATGTATATATGCATAATATGCATGAGTAAAAAATTTTATGTGTCTATACATGTATCTCTTTTTAGATCTTTGTCTATTTTTATTTTCACTAATTAAGACCAACTATATATTTTAATCTTATTAGATGAAAGACTACTACCATTCTTGAGAAACATTTTGGTATACTTATTAAGATCATGAGTTTTAGGTCTTTTGAGCCTAATAAACCATTGGTTTGTGTTTACTAATTGTGCCTATTTGATTTACTTAGCATATTTCCTGATATCATTGGAAACCACTAAGTATTAATGATAGGTCACAGGATTTGTGCTCTCTTTAGTCCTCATTATTGTTAGCTAATAAGTCATTATGACATGCACTGTAGTGTATTGCCACTACACAGATTTTTATCTTGGGAATTTTCTTAAATCATCATACAGAATTTACATCATGTTCTTAACCTATGCTAGATCCCCTGCCTTCTGTATTTCCATGGCTTGTCCATTCCTGACCTGCATCCTCATTTTGGAAGTACACAACAACCCTGGCTGGTATGGCTCAGCGGTTGAGTGCTGGCCTGTGAATCAAAGGGTTGGTGGTGCGATTCCCAGTCTAGGGCACATGCCTGGGTTGCTGGCTAGGTCCCCAGTAGGGGGCGCATGAGAGGCAAGCACACATTGATGTTTCCCTCCTTCTCTTTCTCCTTCCCTTCCCCTCTCTAAAAAATAAATAAATAAAACCTTAAAAAAAAAGAAGTGCACAACATCTCCTCTCTTTCTGGAGTAAAGTTTTCAATATATAATGCTACATATCATGTTGTGTATATATTATAATATGTATAAGATCTTGTATAATATAGTATATGATAATGTGTATTTCTCCTCAAACTTTATAATTTTAAATTGCAAATACTTTTCTCTCAGCATTGTCTCTATTGTCTCCAACTTCTCCTTGACCTGGAAACTCATTTAATTAAATGTAGGGGAATTTATTTCTAGTAGTCTCCATCCTTTTCTTGACCGAGTCTGAAAATATAAGACAGCACACAGAAAGAAATATATAGCAGCATGCTTTGCAGCTTGTATCCACATACACAGTGATCTCCATGTTGTTTTTGTTGATAAAAAATCAATTTTTATACTAATATTTTAGTGATATACTTAAAACATAATTAACCCTGGCACGGCAATTATAAACATATTTTTTAAAAAAACATGTACTTTTATGATTTATTTATTTTTAAATGCAATCCTTAGACTATTTCTGAACCTTTCTATTATTTGGAAAATATTTTTTAAAATTTTATTGATATCAAAATCAATTTAGTCATAGTTATAAAAATTGACTGTTTTTATTATTACATATTTAAGTATTTTACATTTTAATAATTATTTTCTGTATTTTAAATCAAATTTAAGAATTTCATTCAATTATTTTACTATTAAAAATTTCACTTCAAAATATAAGCATGGCATCTCAGGACAAAATGAAAGGGAAATATTTTTAATAATTAACTTTTATACTGAATCATGCAAATGTACTGCATTTATTTAAATTGCATAAATTGAGGTTACTTTATAATAATATATTATATTATTTTTAAATATTATCAAAATATTTTTCTACACGAGTCAAATATTTCTAATTTATATGACATATTATGTCAGCAGAATTTAAATTTAACCATACATATAGATGATATAATTAAGTCAAAATGTGGTTTTAAAATTCTGAATCTTCTATGTGATGGCATTGTGTTAGGAGAAACAAAAACATATCTAGATGATTGATAATATTGTATGTAGATAAGTGAAAGGAAATTATTATGCTAAAAATAACTGAGTAATAGTATGGAAGAGTCCTTATATGCTCTTTTAAAAATATATTTCTGCCTTTACTCATAACTATATCTATTTCACCTATAGTAGTTAATTATATTGCTAATTCATAGGGATCAGGTAAAATTATTCTTGACATCTGCACATTCCATATAACATTCATCTGTAGCATAAAGGTTTTTAAATTTTTCCTCTAATCTAGAGATTCCACCGAATGAAAACCTTAAAATGTTATTTATGGTTATCACCATATCTTCAGTTCAAAGAATTTTGAGTCTTCATATATATTTTTACTAAGAACATTTTTATTAATATGGATTTATATAAACTTATCCATTTTATGTGCTTGAGAAAACTAACCAATTGATTGGTTTGTTTATATTTTTTATTTTCCCTAATAAGCAACAAAATTCTATTTATTACATGAGACTCTGGTAATGGTGATTAGTTCTCCATAGGTAAGTGATGAAGTAAGACAGATTCAAACAGAAGAGAAATTTTAGAAAAACTACATGTTTGACAGTTTATTTTCTTACCTTTATTTGTAACCTCACAGATCCCAAGTAGATATTGGACTTTCAATAGGTACATAGGCACCAAGATGCTTAAAAATCAAATAAATTGATATTGAACTTGTGTTTTGAGATGGTACATAATGGAAAAAAGGGATGTACATACAGTTTCCTTCTATATTCATCCATTCATTATTTATAAATACTTATTAAACTACTACTATGTGACATTGTAGAAACAGGGGTGAAGTGAATAAGACTAAAGGACATTAATATATATCAATATTTCAAGTGGTAACACGTGATATTTAGAAAAGTGAATCAGGGTAAAAGGAGACAGGTTGATAGGGGTTTCTATGCATGTGTATATTCATGAATACACGTGAACATGCAAGCTTATATGGACAGGTGATATATTATTTAATATTACTACGGTACCTCTATTATAAAAATAGATTTTCCTTCCTTACGATATCATCTTATCCCTTCCAGTTCCCATCTGTGGAGAGGTCAAACATTCATTTGAAGAATAGCCAATGGTTCTAAAATTCTGACCTGCTAAGAAACATTCAGATTCTGAAAACTTGAGATCTCACCCAAAGGTGTAGTTTAAAGGCAATCACTAGATTTATGTGCTTTTGGATTTCTTCTGAATGTATCACCAAGGCATAATACACTTTACAAAGGCCTGTAATGGTTCCAAATACCAGTGTTATGTGTAGCTGCAGGTCATATTTTCTATTACAGGAGATATAAAAGTATAAAAATTGCATTTCATAGTGCATCAATAAAAGAACACTATGCGCCTTATCATATCTTACAGAAATTTCCAATTTGAAATGTGCAGTTTTGTTATGAAAATGCTTTAAAAGTTCAAAGTACTTTCTGCCTCTACTGTCTGAATTATATCCCAGCTATTTTAGACTAAGCTTTTGTTTTGTCTGAAGATCTATGAACAGAAATGGTGCTCTGCTAAAGGGAAAACAGAGGGGAAAGGAGCAAAAAGCACAGTCTGGAAGAGTTCTAGTAAGAGATTCAATGAAAGAGTATATCACTTTTGACTGTAATATTGTTTTCCAAGTAGAAAATAATAAAATAATTCATTCTAAAACCTCCTAGCTTACCTCCTCAGAAAACATCCTTTAAAGAAAATTTCTGTATTGTCAAAATACCATATTCTATGGGGCTCTTTACATTGGGAGGAAAACTAAAAGGAATGAAACGCATCTATTTTATTTTTCTTCTTATCAAAACTTACTGAGAAATTGTTTATCCAGACTCTTATTTACTTTTTTTATTTTCACTCTCACCTCTGTACGATCCATTTGAATTAAATTAATTCTAATTGACAGCATATTGTTTTTGCTGGGTCATACATAGTTATCTATTGGCAAGACAGACCTTTGTTAAAAATACTAATAAAATAACTTAGGAATTGTCTTCTTTTACTTGAAATAAATAGATTTGTAAACAAATCCAAAATAATTAGTAAAATATAGGGATATTAGTAGGAAATGAAAATAAGATAATAGAAAACAACAGAAATATTCAGGTTTGCCTTTATCAGTAGTACTGCTTCTAAGCAGGACCATATTGGACAAAGTTAATGAATAAATTAATCACTAGGCATGAATTAGGAATTTATAGGATTTATTTATTCTTACAGGGCCTGAAGCATCAGTATCAAGAAAATAAATAAGTAAGTATGTGAAAAAATTTATTATGAATTTGTTCAAACATACACCTTTAGTATGTTACTATGCCCCAGAGTTTGGCTAAGTAAACATAGTATTCTAGATTCTAACTTTTATACTGTACAGATAAAATTTATTAGCAGGCTATGATTGATATGAATAATTTATTTAGGCAGTTGTTTGCCCCAATACCAGCATTGTGATATCATCCTAGAAACATCCTGCAAATGCTTGCAATTGCTTACTGTTTAAAGTCTTTGCTTCTGTTTAGAAGCATTAGCTTCTTCCTGTCAAAGTATGCTAGCCCTATGCCCTTCCAGCTTTTATCATGGACAACGTTTTGCTTACAAAATGAAAAAAATAGGTAATGTAGTGTATATGTAAAATATTTGGACTTAATACCACTGAAGCAATAATCAACATACTATTTTTTATTGCTTGCTTGCATTTCTGCCCACTCATAGAGTCAAGAACCCATGTATTTGAATCCCTAGCAACAAGCATATAAATTACACAAGGAATATGAAGCAACACAGCCTGAGAGATGAAAATGAATAGCTCAGCATTTGATTGTAGGATTTACATTCTGATTATGTCACTGAGTAATCTTGGCTAGATTACTGAAATTTCTTTAATTGTGGTTTCATTTTCTGAAATAGATGATAATGATAAATATAAGATTATTTGAAGTACTGCATTGTGACAACACAGAGACTGGCACAGAAAAGATGTTTAATAAAGGTGAATTAGTCATCATTATTCCATTACAAAGCTATGGGATGAATTGTGTCGTGGCCCTCAAATATGTACGTTGAAGCCCTAACTCCCATTTTGACTGGATTTGGATATAGGGCCTATGAGGAGGTAATTAGGGTAAAGTGAGGCAATCACGGTGTGGCTCTCATCCTATAGGGCTGGTGATCCTATAAGAAAAGACCGCAGAGTGCTCTCTCCCTCTCTTTGTGTGCACGGAGAGAGGTCCTGTAAGTACATGGTAAGGATGGCAACCTCCTGCAAGTCTTGAAGACAGGCTTCACTGGAACCAACTGTGCTGGTACCTTTATCTCGGAATTTCAGCCTCCAGAACCATGAGAAGATAAATGCCTGCTATTTAAGCTGCTCAGTGCATGGCATTTTGTCATGGCAGCCCAAGCCAAGTGAAACAATGACACAATGAACACATGAGCAATACTGCAAGTGCTCAGTTATTTCTTAACATTGATAGATTTGCATTAGTTATTACATTTAACCTCTCAAAGAAGACAAGCTGAGGAGAGAACTCATTAACTTAAAAATTATAGCTCCTGTTAGATGTATGATCTTGGCCATGGTTCTGGAAAAGAGACACTGTCAGTCCCCAAACTGAATTTGAATCAGGTTCTAGGCTCCCGAACAAATCACCAAAACTAAACTGCACGTATTTAAACAACCACTTAAGAGAATGTACTGAAAGTGGTGGTTTCAGATTTAATGAGTCCCTGAATAACAACCCTATTTACTGCCCTGCTTCAAATAAATTGAGAAACAGACACAGGAGTCAGACAGATGGAGACCAAATTGTCAGCTTTATTGCTAATAAAAAATAGATCAAAGGAGTAAAGGACATGACTTAGATATAGAGCCAAAAAGGACTGGAGAACACCTCTTAGGATTGGATCAACTTATTTACCCAGTTACTGGAAGAACGGCAAGCTGTTCGACCAGAGAACTGCCAGCTCCCTGAGCTCACGACCAGGCTGAGAAAGCAGGCCAGCACACATCTGTCCGTAGTGCAAGCTTGCTGCAAATGGAGCATTATTCCAAACTCATTAGTCAGATACCTCACTTCTCTTCCCTAAAGGAGCAATAAATGAGGAGTCTAGAGAAGGGTTCCAGACAAGGAAATCCAGCTGAAACCCCTTCACAGGGAAACGTGAGGAGCTGTGATGTCCTTAAGGGCGACGTTATGTGGTGGAGAATGTGCAATTAAAAGTGAAGAAATTTCCATCTACCTGGCTCACTCCATAAGGCTGCTCAGTTGAAGTTTTACCTGCTCTTGCAAACTCCCTGATTTAGCTTACTTCTCGTTTTTTCTAGTTTGGGCTAAGTGATCCCTTGAAATAATCTTTACCATCATCATCTAGGCCAGCTATTTCCAGCTTGTGTGCTGCAAGAATTTTCAAAATATTCAATACCTGGCTATTTAGTCAATGGCACTGACCTCTTTTCCCTTAGATTGTCAAATTAAAAAACACAACAATAGCTGTCTGGTGTGAATGAATAAAACTTATACCTATTTTTGTCAGATCAACAAAAAATATATGTTTTTTGGTGTGCCACACTTTTAGTAATTAGTTAATGTGTGCCATAATATGAAAAGGGTTGAAAATTGCTGACATAGGCATCTTACCTGACCATTCCACTTTTACATTTGAATTCCTTGAGGATGGAAATACATCCATAATTACAGCTCTAATTTTACTAATTAGTTCAGTGCCTGGTATATAGGTACTGTATAAACATCTGTTGTGTTTAATCTGATGTTTTATAAAGACCATTCCTTTTTTAAAAATATTGAGCAAGGGTTAACAAAAAATTAATGAAATAGTTTATATCATTTACACTCACTAATACACTCCTTACTTCATTGTGCCTTCTATGTGTGTCAGACATGTCTGAACTTTTTTTAGAACAAGAGAGAAAAATTCTGAAAGCTATGTATATTTTATTTCTGCATTTAGAAAAGATAGATATCTGATAGATAGATAAATATATGATGATGGTAGATAGATAGATGGATGGATAGATAGATAGATAAATGAAATCTTTTTCCCGTGGTACCTATCACTAAGGAATTTTAGGTAATCCTCTGGTAGCTATTGAAGCAAGTCATAAATATGTGGTTCGCTCACCTTCTGAGCATGTATGTGTCATGCCTTCTCTGTCTTCAGTTTTGAATTTTGAATTTTGTAATGCCTGATAATTTCCTAACCTAGTTTCTTATTTATAAATTAATTATATTTTGCTCTGTGATACTTTACCAAAATGAATGCTGTTGATTTTTTTTATTACCAGGGTATAATACTATATGACAACTAATATTAGTACCATTTAAAATGTTACCCTTTAATTCTCAGATCATGGGTGATTTACGAAGTCCAGGGAGAGGAACCAAAATAATGTGGACTAATGTAGTCCCACTAAGTGACTCAGGATAGCAACTACTTAATTATTGATATAAAATATTGAAACATTTATATACTTAGTTAAACAGTTGGCATGGCTAGACATCAACCCTACTTTATTTCAAAGAATTTCCTCTCTCTCTCTTTATTGTGTCTCCTTCTATCTCTCTCTCTCCCCCTTTTTCTCCTACCTTCTTCCTTCCCAAACCCTGCCCCTACTTTGTTTCTTGCTTTGATTTTGGTAATTCTGATCTCTTCTCTCTCTGTAACTTGAGACTTCTTTTTCTCTGGCCCATAGGTTTAATTGTCCTTTCAAATGCTTATACCAGTAGAGGCACTTAAAATTTGTTGACTTTCTGTTTTAATTTGTTAACCTGAACACAGATTTTTTTTTAGAGTAATGTGCATAGTGTCGCCTCAGATCACGTTTTGGCTGTAAAATTTGTCATAACCATTATCATGCAGGCTACATGAGTTATTTAGTCTTCTTATATATGTCACGTATCTTTTTTCGTACTGAAAAATCTATGGAAGCAGTCCATGGGATACTATTGCACCTGAATATTAAAGTGTGACTGAGTTACTGCATCAATAATAAACTGACTCTTGATCTTTAGTCCCAGAAAATCAAAGCAGTGGCACAAAAAGATAATATTCTTAACAATTATTAGTCACATTTGATGTGATACATGTAAAATTTTATATGTGACCTTTAAATAAATGTTAAGTACATACACAATTTGGGAAAAACATGAGCATGGTCCAGGTCAGATATAACTCAGGTGATATTGTGAAGTGTGTTAGAATGATGCTTTTCTTTTTCATCATCTTCAGATCAGGGCACTAGATGTTACTGCCATAAAGTAGTTATGTGTTTTTATGTTTTAAAATAAGAACATTTTCTTGAGGATTCAAACTAAAATATTTAAAAATATCTACATGTATTAATTTTAAGTTGATATACAATATTTTATTTATTTGAGTGATTTTTAAAATTATTACATGACTGTTCATATCAAAATGTTTAGTAGAGCTGGTAGGTAATCTTAATCTCATCAAGAAATTAACCCAGGTATCGATAATGTGCACCTTAAGATGAGTGTGTTTGGGGTGGTAAACACACAATACAGTGTACAGATGATGAATTGAGGAATTGTACACAAAAACTGTATAATTTTGTTAACCAGTGTTATCCCAATAAATTCAATAAAAAGGAAAAGAAAGGATTAAGAAAGATGAGTTTGACTAGAGCCCTGATTTTAAGATTTTGAGTTTGTTTTGTGGGCTATTGCCGTATTAGTGATAAATTTTCTGTAAATAACCAAAAATTTACCAAATTCTCTAATCTAACCTTTATTTCTTCCTCAGTTGAAGAAATAATTAGATAGTATTTTTCTTAAATGAGGGAAGGGTAGTAATAAAACCCTGTGGGGGCTTTTAGCTCTGACCTTTCAATAAAATCTTTATCAGTGTTTAGTGCCAAAGGGCTTGATAGGGGTTAAAAAAGAGACCTCCATAGTTTATCAGACAATAAAATTCAGATAGTGATTAATGCAGCTACAACTACAGATAAATTAACCTGTTATCAATTTAATACTATCGGTAAGTGGTAGTTTAAAAAAGAGTAATAATAAATACCCATGATTTAAATGTTTATCTAAAATCAGAGGTTACATTTTAAATACACTACAAAAAAAAGAATGCTCCTAGAACCTAACATTTTTATAATTGTTAGCTTATTTCTTACTCTGACAATATATTTAACAGGATAAAATTTATATTGTTTCAAGCAGGTAATAGTTTATGCGAAGGACAATTTTTGTCATTTTGTATTAATCATCATTTCTCCATTGTTCAAGCCCTTCATTCTCCTCCTTGTTTCTGTGACTATATGTCCCTAATAATCATCACATCTCTCCGATGGTAAAAAAAAGAAAGAAAAAAAAAGACAAAGAACTGAAGCACAATGGTAAATTTGATTATTGTACTATTAAAAGTTTTATGAGCTAAATAATAACATAATTAGATAAAATTAGGATTTAATGGCTTCTGCAATCCTTTCAATTTATTATTTTTAGGTATCATAATTACTGTAGTTCTTGGAATGAGCAGTCCTCCCTAGGAGAGTTGAGCATAGGATGGGACAGGCCATTACAGTCAAGCTAGATTGGGTCCTGCTCTGCAATCATTATCTGTGTGCAACCTGCCGTGTTATTAAATTGTTCTAAGTCTCAGTTGCTTCATTTGTCACACAGAATAACAAGTTATTTCATGATGCTGTTGTAAGAACTAAATAACTGTGTGAGTAACACACCTAGCATGTGGTTTCTGTCATGTATTATGATAGTTAAGAATCAGGTGCCTGGATTGAGAATCTGTTAGAATCTTGGTAACATTGGAATAGTTACATAATATCCCCGTGCCGCGATTTTCATTTATAAAGTAAAGATAGTAAGGATATATATTCCTTGGAGTTTTTATGTCATAAATGATGTAATATACATAAAATGCTTAAAATACAGTCCAAAGCACTCAGTGTTATTATAATAGGTGGTGATATTTAATAAATGTATCTTTTCATCTATTTCCTCTTTCTGTTAGAAAATAAAAGTATTAAAAAGAAGGGTGATCATAAATAATAACATTATGCACACTTCCTAATATAGTGCCACCAGAGGCCACTAATAAGAGCTAAAGATGAGTAAAACTGTGTTTCTGACTGATTTGATTGAAAGTACAGGGTTGTTCTAGAAAAAAGAATATTTCACTTGAAATAAAATATCTGTATTTTTGTACTTCTCAGTATTTAGATCTAAGAATAACAACATGCTTTTGAAATTCCCTGGTAAGTATTATAATAATCTCTAACAGTAAATAATGTAAGAGGATGATTGTCTGAAATGACCTACCAATTATTTTCTGTGCTTTGTGTCAAAGATAACTTGCATCTGGATGAAAGTATTATACCATCAGGTACATTTATTATGATGAGGATTGGTGGCAGCATAAATGGCTTTAAATGGCCCTATGTTGTGGAAACCCTCCAGACTCCCACATAATACAGCTGGTTCAACTTGTGAAGATGCTGCTGTAACACCTATGGAGCCATAATTCTAATACACAGACCTTTCAATTTATATGTTGTTTCCAACCCACCTGTGAAAATTGCATTTTCAATAGCTAATGGAATATTCATGAGATACCGCTGGGAACAATAGCTATTTCTTGAAATTGCTATTCTAGATATGGTCACTTATAATTGCTAAAATAAACACAATCATTGTTATTTTATTTCATCAAATATCTAGTTTCCTTTGTAAGCACATTTCTTATAAAATCAGTTAATTCATCAATAAATAAGTTTAATTAGTACAGAATGGTCTTGCCCATTTATTTATTTTTTTAAATATATTTACTGATTCCAGAAAGAAAGAGGAAAGGAGAGAGGGAAACGTCAATTGACTGCCTCCCCCACGTGTCCCAACTGAATACTGAACCCACAGCCCAGGCATGTGCCCTAACCGGGAATTAAACCTGTGACCTTTCCAGTGCATGGGACAATGCTCCAACCAACTGAGCCACCTGTCAGGAATCTATTTACTTTTTAAAACTATGTGGAACTAATATAGTTCCCTTATAGTAAAAGGGAAATCATGGTAGAGGAAAAGGTGGGCAGATTTGATTACAAGGAAGAAAATGTATATTTGCCCAACACATATTAAAAAGAAGCAAACCCATTGAGAAAGTAATTTAAATAATTACAATATTTAAGGTAGAAATAGAATGAACGTTGGTAAGATAGGCAGGGGTATGAGCAGTTTAAGGTAGAACAGCTTTTCATGAAATGGTCTCTGCTTATCTCTGGATGCTCATTCTTCACCACAGTCCACACCTTGGCTTACACTATGCTGCCATCACACACAATTATTTGGAATCACTGTAATCCTGTTCTTCTGAGATTTATTAAGACTTTTTTTTTTAAGATTTTACTTATAGACAGAGGGGAATGGAGGGAGAGAGAAGGAGAGAAATCACTGTTATGTTGCCTCTTACGCACCCCCTACTGGGGGCCTGGCCTGCAACCCAAGCACATTCCCTGGCTGGGAATTGAATTGGCTACTCTTTGGTTCAAAAGCTAGCACTCAATCCATTGAGCCATACCAGCCATGGATGTTCTTCTGAGATTTTAAACATACTATTGTCTAATTTAAATACCACATTCCAACTCATAACCAAGTTCCGTTCTTTCTCCAATCAGTTTAAAAATCACTTTATTCAATCCTGGCTGGTGTAGCTCAGTTGATTGAGCGCAGGCTGTGAACCAAAGGGTTGCAGTTCAATTCCTTGTCAGGGTATATGCCTGGGTTGTGGGCCAGGTCCTCAGTTGGGGCCATGTGAGAGGCAACCACACACTGATGTTTCTCTCCCTCTCCTTCTCCTTCCCTTCCCCCCCTCTCGAAAAATAAAGAAATAAAATCATTTAAAAAAATCACTTTATCCAGAGGTCTCTAAGAGGCTGGATAGATGCCTCTTTCTTTGTTCTTGCCAAATCCAATGCTCATTCCACTGTGTTGTGACTATCTTTCATTCCTTGTGGAATTCCCCTTCACAGGTAGGAACAATGTTATTGTATGCACAGTGCCTAGAGTGTAATAGATACTCAGTAAATGTGAACATAAAAACAAAATCTTAGTTTAACAAATGGGCAAGAATACTGACAGTTCACAGAAAAAGGAATACAAATTGATAAAATAGGAAATAGAAATATAGACACATGGTCGCAAAACCAAAATGAAATAAATAAATCTCAACAATACATATGTAATATTTTACTGTATAAATTAAATATTAAAGGGTAATTCATTATGATGTTTAAAAATATACTATTCAAGTGAATGGGCCCTACCATATAATATGAAAGGAAATGCAAATTTTACAAATCCCTCTTTAAAAAAGAGCAAACATGATACAGTAATTTCTAGATAAACCTAATTAATCTTAGAAATAACCTAATCTTGATGAATACTAGTTTTTAAAAATGAGATGTTAAATATTAAATAATATGAAGTAGAGAATCAGAAATACTTTTATTGCCAAATTATAGTAAAATGACTATTGAATCTAATGTATATTCATGGAATAAATACTTTGTAAATTTTATTTAAGTTTTATAGAAATAATGGATAATTATTAAATGCTATAATAATACATACAAAATAGGATTTTCTATAATTTGATGGCTACATCTATATAAATGTGTGTATATACATGCACAAATATGGAACTGAATCCTAGATATAACCTAAAATTGTAAAATACGGCAAGTGACATGTTCTTCTCCCATTCCAATGGATTTCTGCATGATATCCCTCTGACTGGGACAGTATCTGTGGGTTAGACTGTTTAGAGCAGAGGCTCTGAAGAGTTACATTAGATTTGACACCTGGCTATGCCAACTTATTAACCATGTGATCTTCATAAAATGACTTAACCTAGATGTTTCCTGATTATCTTAGTAGTAAAAGAATGGCATTTATTACTAATGCTTGCCTTATGTGTTATGCGGATTAAGTGGCTTAATACCTGTGACAAAGATTTTCTCCTTTGACCGAACTTTAGTCAGGCTCCTATGAGACCTTATTTGAATCAATGGTGCCCCTGGGCTCTGAACTAAACCCATTTCATCCAATTTTAGCAAGAATCCTACTGAGTCAATTTAGTGAAAATCCCCCACTCTTGACATGTGCACAAATTTCTTGTGCTCCACCTTCATATCTTTCATCCTGGTCTGCCTGCCTGCCTTCATTACAAATTCTATCAAGTTGGTTTAACCCCTTGACCCTGGATGTCTCCTCCTAGTAATTTTCCATTCACTGACTACCTTACCCCTTGGCAATCAATCTCCATTTCTCTTTATTGTATTCAGAGTTGAGTTCAGTCTTTCTCCTGTACTAAAAAACTCCCTGAATAAAGTCTGCCTTACCATTTTTAACAGTGTCAGAATATTTCTTTCTTTTACACCTACAAAGTACATGCAAATCAAAAAGAGTATGTGCATAAGCAAATTTAACTGTTACAATCTTTTTAATGTTAAAAACAAATTTAACTGAGTAAATTTGAATATCTAATTGGCTTTATTCAATGATTCATGAATTTCAGGCAGCATTCCATCTAGCAAATAGAAAAGAGCCTGGAAGAGCAGTAGAAAAGGAAAGGCTTTTAAAGGCAAAGGGGGTAGTTGAGCATAGTGGATTGTTTCAGGCAAGTCCACCTTCCTCTGGGGAAATCAGGGGTTTATCAGGTATGTTACCTCACTATTGCTGACCAGGAAATTTCAGACTGTTTAGTTAAAATTCTGTTTCTGGAAGAGGTTGAGATTGCAATTAGGTTAGACATCAATTCTTTTGATGATTATGGGTCTAGCACAGGTGATTCTATTTTGGGATCTGTTATGTCTTTTTAAACATTTTGTTGTTTTTGTTGTTGTTATTATTATTATTTTATTATTTTTATTGTTTGAATACAGTTATCTCCATTTGCCCACCACCACCTTTCTCTCCCACCCACTTCCATTTCACTTGGAAATAACTGTATCCACTTGGGGCTTTGTCCATGGGTCCTCCTTCCTTGATGAACCTTTCCCTTCTTTCCCCTGTTAACTCCCTCCACTTTCCCCTCTGATTACTGCCAGTTTGTTCTTTATTTCAATGTCTCTTGTTGTATTTTGCTTGCTTGTTTGTTTTGTTGATTAGGTTCCACTTATAGGTGGGATCATATGGTATTTGTCTTTCAGTGCCTGGCTTACTTCACTTAGCATAATGCTCTCCAGTTCCATCCATGCTGTTGCAAAGGGTAGGAGCTCCTTCTTTCCCTTTGCTTCATAGTATTCCATTGTGTAAATGTACCATGGTTTTTCAATGTGCTCATTTACTGATGGGCACCTAGGTTGCTTCCAGCACTTGCCTATTGTAAATTGTGGTGCTATGAGCATTGGATGCTCTTAGGTTCCATTGAATCCTTATGGTTTCAGGATTCTTAGGGTATAATCCCAGCAGTGGTATTGCTGGGTCAAAAGGCAGTTCCATTTTTAGTTTTTGAGGAGATTCCATACTGTTTTCCATAGGGCTGCACCAGTCTGCATTCCCACCAACAATGTACTAGGGTTTTCTTTTCTCCACAAACTTGCCAGCACTTATTATTTGTTGATTTGTTTATGATGTCCAGTCTTACCAGTGTGAAGTGTTATCTCATTGTGTTAATTTGCATCTCTCTGATGGCTAGTGATGCTGAGCATCTTTTCATGTCTCTGAGCCCACTGTATGCCCTCCTTGGAGAAGTGTCTGTTCAGGTCCTTGGCCCATTTTTTAATTGGATTGTTTTTCTTCCTGGAGTGGTGTCCTGTGAGTTCTTTATATATTTTGAAGATGAAACCCTTGTTTGAGGTATTATTGGAAAATATTTGCCCATACAGTTGGTTCTCTTTTCATTTTGCTGATGTTTTATTTAGCTGTCCAGAAACTTTTTATTTTGATGAAGTCCCATTTATTTATTCTTTCCTTTATGTCCCTTGGTCTAGGGGACATACAAGTGAAGATATTGCTGCGTGGAATATCTGAGATTTTCCTGCCTATGTTAACCTCTAGGACTTTTATGGTATCATGACTTATAGTTAAGTCTTTTATCCATCTTGAGTTTATTTTTGTGTATGGTGTAAGTTGGTGATCTACTTTCATTTTTTTTTTTTTTTTTTTGCATGTAGCTGTCCAGCTCTCCCAATATCGTTTGTTGAAGAGGGTATTTTGACTCCATTTTATGCTTCTCCTCCTTTGTCAAATACTAATTGACCATAGAGAGTTGGGTTTATTTCTGGGCTTTCTATTCTGTTCCATTGATCTATGTGTCTATTTTTATGCTAGTACCAGACTGAGTGGATTATTGTGACCTTGTAAAATAGTTTGATGTCAGGTATTGTAATCCCTCCAACTTTGTTCTTTCTCAAAATTATCAAGGTTATTCAGGGTTATTTGTGGTTCCATATATATTTTCAAAATGTGTGTTCTATATCTGTGAAATATGTCATTGGTATTTTAATAAGGATTGTATTGAATCTATATATTACTTTTGTTATTATGGACATTTTGATGATATTAATTCTTCCAATCCATGAACACAGCATATGCTGTCATTTATTGTGCCTTCCTTAATTTTTTTTTATCAGAGTTGTTAGTTTTCTGAGTATAGGTCTTTTACCTCCTTGGTTAGATTTATTCTAAGTACTTTATTTTTCTTGTTGCTATATCAAATTGAATTCTTTTTTGATTTCTGTTTCTGTCATTTCATTTTGGTGTACTAAATGCCTTTGATTTCTGAATATTGACTTAGTATCCTACTGCTGTGCCAAATTCACTTATTATATTGAGTAGTTTTTTGGTGTAATCTATAGGATTTTCTATGTATACAATCTTGTTCTGCAAACAATGACAGTTGTACTCCCTCCTTTCCAATTTGGATGACTTTTATTTCTTCTTGTTTGGTTGCTATGGCTGGGATTTCTAATACTATGTTGAATAGAAGTGGTGAAAGCTGACATCCTTGTCTTGTTCCTGATATTAGTGAGAAAGCTTTTATGTTTGCCCATTTGGTATGATGTTGGCTGTAGATTTTTCCATTTTTGACCTTTATTATGTTGAGATCAGCTCCCTCTACTCCAACTTTTCTGAGTGTTTTTTTATCATAAATAGGTGCTAGACCTTATCAAACAATTTACACATCTATTAATATGATCATGTGATTTTTATGTTTTCTTTTGTTTATGTGATGTATTACATTTATTGATTTCCAAATATTGTACTATCCTTGCATCCCTAGGATGAATCCAACCTGATCATGGTGTATGATCTTTTTGATTTGTTGCTGGATATGGTTTTCCAATATTTTGTTGAGGATTTTAGTGTCTATATTCATCAGTGATATTGGCCTGTAGTTTTCTTTTTTTGTTGTGTTGTTGTCTGGTATTGGGATTAGGATGATGCTGGCCTCATGAAAAGAGTTTGGGAGTCTTCCCTTTTCTTGGATTTATTGGAATAGTCTGAGAGGATAGGGATGAGCTCTTCCTTAAATGCTGTGTAAATTTCTCCTGTGAAACCATCCAGTCCAGGGCTTTTGTGTGTCGGGAGTTTTTTGATCACTGCTTCAATTTTACCAGCTGTTACGGACCTGTTTAGTCTTTTTGTTTCTTCTTCATTCAGTTTTGGGAGATTATATTTTTCTAGAAATTTATCCATTTCACCCTAATTTTCAAATATCTTGGCATATAGTTGTTTATAGTAATTTATTACAATCCTTTTTATACATGTGGTATCAGTTGTAATTTTTCCTCTTTCATTTCTGATTTTATTTATTAGGGTCCCCTCATTTTTTCATAATGCATCTGGATAAAGGCTTGTCAATTTTATGTTTTCAAAGAATCAGCCTCTGGATTATTGACCATTTGAATTGTTCTTTTATTTTCTATGTCACTTAATTCTTCTCTGATCTTGATTATTTCTTTTCTTTTGCTCACTCTATGCTTTATTTGTTGTGCTTCCTCCAATTCTTGTAGATGTAGGGTTAGGCTGTTTATTTGAAATGTTTCTATCTTTTTTAGGTAAACCTGTATTGCTATAAACTTCCCCCTGAGGACTGCCTTTGCTATGTCCCATAGGTTTTAGATTGTTGTATGTTCATTTTTATTTGTCCCTAGAAACTTTCAATTTCTTTCTTGATCTCATTTTTAAGCCATTCATTGTTTAAAAGCATGCTATTCAGTTTCCATGAGTTGGAATATTTTTGAGTTTTTTCTTTGAGGTTGGTTTCTAGTTTCAAGACCTTGTAGTCTGAGAAAGTGCTTGATATGGTTTCAATTTTCTTGAATTAGTTGAGTCTTGTTTTGTGTCTTATCATGTGGCCTATCTTTGAAAATGTTCCATGTGCAGTTGAGAAGAATGTGTATATTGTCTTTTTGGGATGAAAACTTCTGTATATATCAATCAAGTCCTTTTGATTTATGGCATTGTTAAATGTCACAATATCCTTGTTGATATTTTGTTTGGAAGATCTATCCTTTCTTGACAGTGAGGTGTTAAAATCCCCTACTATATTTGTATTATTGTCTATATCTTTCTTAAAGTGCCCCCCAAATTTCCTTATATATTTGGTTGTTCCTAATTTGGGTGCATATATGTTCATAATATTTATGTCTTTTTCATGGATTCTCCCCTTGAGTATTATGAAGTATCATTCTGTCTCTTTTTATGGCCTTTTTTGGAAGCCTATTTTGTTTGATATAAGTATTGCTACCCCATCTTTTTGTTTCCTATCCATTTGCTTGGAATATTTTTTTTTTCCAATCCTTCACTTTCAGTCTGTGTAGGTCTTTTGTTTTGAGTGAGTCTGTTGTAGGCAGCACATGTGCTGGTCATGTTTTCTTCTCCA
This sequence comes from Anoura caudifer, assembly GCA_004027475.1. Taxonomy (NCBI): domain Eukaryota; kingdom Metazoa; phylum Chordata; class Mammalia; order Chiroptera; family Phyllostomidae; genus Anoura; species Anoura caudifer. The sequence continues at coordinate 297,586 of PVKU01001449.1, forward strand.
TTCAGCTACCTATGTATTTTGATTGGAACATTTAGTCCATTTACATTTAAGGTTATTTTTCACAGGTACTTATTCATTGCTATTTTTACTCTTTGTACCTATGTTCCCCTCTCTCTCTCTCTCACTCACTCTCTTACTTCATCTTCTTAAAGCAGTCCCTCTTCATCTTCTTAAAACAGTCCCTTTAACATTTTTTGCAATGCTGTTTTGTTGGAGGCACATTCTTTTAGCTTTCTTGTGTCTGGAAACTCATTATTTCACCTTCCATTTTAACTGAGAGCCTTGCTTGGTAAAATAGTCTCAATTGCAGACCTTTGTTTTTCATTACTTAGAATATTTTTTTGCCATTCCCTTCTGGCTTGCAGTGTTTCTGTTGAGAAATCAGCTGCTAGCCTATTGGAGCTCCCTTATATATTACTTATGATTTCTCCCTTGCTATGTTTAAGATTCTCTATTTGTCTTTAAAATTTGCCATTATATTATAATGTGTCTTGGAGTGGGCCTCTTTGGGTAACTCTTAATTGGGAACCTTTGTGCTTCCTGGAAGTGTGTAGCTTTTTTTCACATCAAATTAGGAAATTTTTCCATCATTACTTTTTTAAACAGGTTTTCTATTTCTTGCTCCTTTTCTTCTTCTCTGGTATTCCCATTATATGGACACTATTACTTTTCATGTTATCCTGCAGTTCCCTTAGCCACTCTTCATTCTTTTTGAGTCTTTTTTTTTCTTTTCTCATTCTTTCTGGGATTTTTTCCTGCCTTGTCCTCCAGGTCACTGGTTCTATCCTCTGCTTTACCTAGTCAGTTTTTGATCCTTTCTACTGTATTCTTCAATTCAGAGCTCCCTGAATACAATTCAGAGCTCTCTGACTACAATCCAGAGAAATTGTATTCTTCATTTCCTCTTGGACCTTGTTGATTGTTTTTATGTCATTTGCTATGCTGATGTAGTTTGTAGTAACTTCCTCATAGTTTCCCTATAGTTTTTGGTAATTCCCACTGGTTCATTGAACTTCTGTATAACCATTGTTTTGAACTTGATATCTGATAGTTGACTTGCTTCTATTTCATCTAGCATTCTTTCTGGGGATTCCTCTTTTCTTTTTGATTGGGGGCTGTTTCTTTGTCTTCCTATTAGTTTTGAGACTCTTCTTGTTTGCTTCTGCTTCTTAAATTGGTCTGTTTTGACTTCTTGACTTTGTGGTGTGAGCTTGTATGGTTTGAAGCCATACACTGAATCTCACAAGATTCAGTGGTGCAGTTTCCTTGATTGCCTGAACTAGATGCTCTTGGGATGCCCTTTATGCCATTTATGTTGTCTCTCTGGGTATAATTTGGTTTTGATTGTCATTGGGTCTTACTTTGGTAGTTCCTTCTTTCCAGCTGGTTGACTGAGGGTCACTACATTTTGTGTGCTATTGTGCAGGTGCTGCCAGAACAAAACCACAAAGCCCAGGAAATAATCACACACCTGGAAAAATAACTGCCCCCACAATCCCATTATCAACAACAAATGAACAAATATTAACAAAGGTGTAAAGAGTTTAAGACTATTATAAAAAAGTAGAGCAGATATGAGAGGACCTACTAAAAGAAAATTGATTTTACTGGGTACAGGGAGGAACTAATAAGAGTTGGGATTTGGAGCAATATGAAGAGAGAAAGTAAAATTTGCATCATGAATAAAAAAGGGAATGTAGAATGTGGAATGGAGTATGAAAAGGGAAGCATATAGTATCATGTTTAAACAGAAATTAAAATAATATAAAATAAAGTGAGAGAGAGGGAAAAATGAAGGATAAATAGTAAATAATTAAAAAAATATAGGAGCCAAATTGGAGAGAAAGATCCACCATAGTACTGTCAACAACAACTGACCTAAAATAACATAGGTGGTATGGGAATAAGAGGGAAAAAAGAAATGAATAAAAGTTTAAGAGCTGTCTAGAGGGATGGGAAGTTATTTTGAAATGATAGACTGAGAATGAATACTAAGAGTGAGGAGCAAAACCCAGGCTAAGACAGGGAAAAAAATAAATTTGTGATGTAAGGGAAAAGAAAAAAGTAACAAAAAAAGGAGAATAAAGAAAAATAAAAGGATAGGATCAAAGAGATATAGAAGACAAAAAAGAATAAAACAGGCTAAGATGGCAAAATTAAAAATTTGAGACAAAAAAGTGTTGGAGAGGGGCCCAATAAAATTTGATATTTAAAATACAAAATTAGTCTCTAGAGGTAAAATTGAAAACAAAATGCAATAACAACTACCATACCCACAACCTGCTAGCAAAGCTTGCTGAATGTGGGAAAGATTGCTGGCATTTTAAGAATAGGGAAAAAGGATGTGAGATGACCATTGACATGAAAATTGGTTTTGAGTGTTTGAACTGGGGAGAAATAGTAAAAGTGCATGCAGAATGGAAACAACTTGTAGCAAGAGAGAAAATAAAATTTGAAATGAAAATAATGAGAGGAAAGAACAAGGTAAAATGGCATAAAAGAAGGGAGGGGAAAATATGTGAGTTGAAATACATTACAGTATAAAAAAATCTAGTGGCCTAATATGTACAAACTTCCTGAACAAGAAATGATTGTTAAAAGCTATGCATGAAGAAAATATCACAAATCATGGAGAAGACCAAAGTGGCTTTCATCTCAGTAGCTTCTACTATTTACCAGTGTGGGTTTTTTTTTTTTCTTTCTTTCTGAATCTGCCTCTGGTGATATCAGATGTCAACCCGTCTGACCTAAGGCAGACTATTGGAGACTTCCAGGGATCTAATGTCCCTGGGAGTCTCCTTCAGTTGTTAATCTGGTCACTCTGCACTCAGCAGTTAGGTTTAAGCACCATAGGGCAGAACCAAATCCCTCCAGGTATGGGAGCTATTGTTTCCCCTCAGGCTGCTGCTGCTCAGAGGGGAGTGGTCTGCCTGAGCAAGATGGCTGCTGTCCTGTGGGTGTTGGCTCAGGGCTGGGATCTAGGCTGCTCCTCTCTCTGTTATCTCCCAAAGCCTTTGCTCCCAGTCTCTCCTCAAGTCTCTCTGGTCCATTCTGCCACCCCTCCCTTTGCCTGGGATGTACCATCTATGGCTGTCTCCTTCAGTTGTTAATCTAGTCACTTTGCACTCAGCCGTCAGGCTTAAGCACCAGAGGGCCAGGGCAGAAACCTTCCTGGGGTTGGAGCTATTGTTTCCCCTCAGGCTGTTCCAGCTTGGAGGGAGTGGTCTGCCTGAGCAATGATGGCTGCTACTGTAGAGGAAAAGTCAGATAGGTTAAGGTGACCCAGAGGAGGGACCGGGAACTAGGAAAGAGTTTGTTTAGGTTACTTAGAAGATGCCAGCCAGCTGTTGGATTTCAGCCAGGCAGTCATAATTTCTGTTTCGGCTTTTGTACAACTCAGCTTCAGATTATGATTCTTCAAGGCTAACTCCCGTCTGCACATAGCAGC